>JACEVL010003686.1:0-12145 GCA_020284085.1 Aporrectodea caliginosa
TGGCACGAACTGCATCAAATAAGCTGTCCCCCCCGAGAGCCCATGCGACCTCAGTGGCAACTTCTGAAACTATTTTGTCACATGTTACACTAATAATAATATTCTTTATCACATGAAAATATTTCGAACATTGTCATCATTGCATAAGTGTTCAATTTTCATTCTTTCATTTAAAAAAATAGGAAAATGCACACGAGCTCTACAAATGCGTCTGACTGCTGCCACATACGGCGCCACCCATTTCATTCATTCATTGAGGGCATTTATATAGCTGCTTTCTAGGATGCCTACTGAGAGACGCTCTAATCTTAGCCTCTGCGAAAGAGAACAGTTTTCAAATGTTTGTAGAAGGTGTATGTGGCGCTCCTTGTCAAAGTGCGTGCACAGAAGATGGAATGAAGATTATTTCTGCGATCAGCTAAACCTGAGATGAGGCAGCGGAGTTCCTTTCCGTTAATAGGCAGAAGCATTTCCCAACTTCTGTCGCCAAAAAGCTTAAATCCAACGGCATGTGGAACAGACAGTCAATGAAGTTCCTGACGCATATAGTGTAAGGCATTGTTGTATTGAAATGCCACAAACAAGCCTTGCAGCTGAATGCAGCACGCCTTCAAACTGCCCGATGTTTTCCAAAGGAAGGCCTGCATAGTCATCACGCCGGTAGTCACTCCTATCACTATTTAATGCAAGGAGTCAAGGACAACAGTAATATGGTTTGGTAAATATAGGGTGACACGAAAGTTCGTTCACCGTTTTCAAAATGCGTTGTCTCAGTAACGGCTGCATATTTCTTTATAATATTTTGTCAGTACATACATACGTCAAACGAAAGATACTGGTATGAATTTGATTATCATCCGGTCCTTGGTTGCCATTATTTATAAGAAAATGTAAAGACCACCAGTTTTTGCGGAAAAAACGGCGTTCATCAAATTAACACAGTAAAGGAAATGTGTAGCCTCGTACACAATAAGCCGATACTATTGTTTGCTGTAAAATAGAGTCATACCAAAAGTATCAAAGTTTTGTTCGATTACGATTTTTACTCAGCCAGCCTTTTTGAAGCCGATTGTTGAGATTAATCCATTACATTTCGTTACATGGGTTCAGAGGCGGATCTCCTGCGTGGTTTGTTGGAAGAACAAACTCCGCCGCTGATCGTACTCTGTCAGTGCCAGTCCAAAGACTGGGAAAAGAGGAGGGCGTCGCTAATCATCTTTGTTATCTCACAGTGTCATTAAATTGAAACTACTACTACTACTACAAAGTGTTATTTCCTCTCTTCTGTTGTTTTTCATTGCTGTGTGGCTTTTTCAGGACGCAAGAAGAGTTTGAGTCTGCCACTGATCATGTCACTGATGACTCTAAAGATGAAGCTTTCCATGTGATCCGCGTACACGGAGATGGCAGACGTCTTTTTAGATGTGTCGCTGTTGCATCCAGCAAGGAGCTGCAAGAAGCAAAACGAACAATTCTCAGCTGCCCACAAGACAAGACAATGGTAATGCTGGAAGAACATGTAGCTGATCAACTGCAGCAAGATGTCGTTTGCCTCCTTAAAAAAATAAGGTAGCTCTGAATGAGGCAACGTGTAGTATGAAATTTTTGCTGGACGACAAAGTCGGAGAAAGGTTTCGGACGGTGGAGGATAGAATAAACAGCGTTGAAACAACAGGTTATGCCGGTTACCTCGAAATTCTGGTTTTAGCCTATATCCTGAACAAACAGTTTAGAATTTTCATTAAACAGCAACCCATTGGCAACTCCTACACACTTATGCAATCTACCACCTGATTCTGCGATGCGCTACTCTAGTCCAATCTGTCTGCTATATGTAATGGATACAGTGCATCAGTCAGGCCATTATGATTTGATGCTTCCAAAGTGCAATCTAACCCAGCCAACGGCGATAAATGATTGTGAAGCTGGAGATAAACCTTCTTTCATCCAGTTTTTCAACCTCGCCTTGTCTTCATTAACATCAGAGCCTTCAATAACTACAGATACTGCTGTCTTTAAGCGTCCATCGGCACTAGAAGAGTCGCTAACAACAAGCAATGAAGAGAATTCCAGTACGGTATGGAAACTGATGGCCATGGGAGCGACCTGAAGGAATATGGCGCGCCATGCCGCTCGGAGTTTCTGACAGACAAGCCACCTTATCCCTCCATTTGGACAGAAAAGCAAGCTGAGGAATTCACACTCCATAATCCATGGCTTCAGTTTTCGAATGGTAATCTAGGTTGCAACATTTGCCAACAAATTCCAAACTATGGCGCATACAAGAAACAAGGTTTAAAAATGTCGACACCATGGTCCACCTGTTCTGTTACATACAATGGCAAACAAAGACAGAGCCAGTTAAGCTCACTGAGGAAAATGATTTACGAACATGCAAATGGCCAGCAGCATACAGTGGCAACAGAAATAATACAAAAGGCAAGTGCGAATGTTATGGAAACAGTTGTAGCTGAGCAGCAAAAACATCTGTATGATAGCACGATCAGAGTTTTCCGATCTGTTTTTACGCTAGCACGAGCCTATCAAATCATCAATCGCACAGTGCGTGCACTGGAGAAGATGAAAGAACGGTCTCCTGAGCACATAACTGAAAGTGTCAGTGGCGTTGCTGAACACAGATATCGCAATGTCCATGTAATTGCACACAAGACAGGCAGCCGCAAACAAGCTGCTTTTGAGCGCAATCAGTTTCTTCAGAGTCTGGCTGATAATCTGCGCAGTCGCCTTTACACAGTCATTGCCTCCAACGTTTCAGCAGAAAACTCCGTTCAGAAATCTGACAACATATCGGAATTTGAAGAGCTCATTTCACAGGTAAATATAAATGCGACTACTGGCAACTGAACTGTTCATTTACACATGCAGCCATTAATTTCGACATGATGCGCTGAATATGTATGATTTTACTGGTCTAGTCTCACCTCAGCCATAATGCAGTTTAAATGTGCCTAAATTTATTTCTGTTACATTGATATTGCTAATTACAAAACTATGTGTTGCTTGTTTCTTTTTGGTTCCTTAATGGTAATGCCAACTTTCCATTATTGTGTCATCAGCTGCAGGTGCTGAACAAACATTCGTGGCCAATGGACGTGACAACACCGTGGAGTGACGGTGAACAACGACTTGCCAAGCTGTGTAGGCGACTCCATGTCGACTTCAATAAGACGCAGAGAGGTTTCCGAGACTTTGTCGACAATGGAGGTACACGTGTACCTGATGACATGATGGAACTTAATTTTGCTGTCGACACAATCCCTGTGACATCAGCGGATGCTGAACGCGGCTTCAGTGCGATGAACATGATGTGTACGCCCCTTCGAAATAGGCTTGGTGTTGAGCGGCTTTCCACCTTGATTTTTGTTAAACTTGTTGGACCGTCCCTGCAGGACTTCAACCCACTTCCGTACGTGAAGAAGTGGCTAGCCATGGGTCACCGCGGCGCATTCGAAAACAAGTCAAGGAAATGCGAGCACCGTGAAGAGCCACGTTACAATCACATGCGAAAAATCTTTGAATGAATTTGTCGTAGATTTTGCCTGTTATACTTTCATTTCTTTATTATTGATATCACTGTGGTATTGTTGCTCGACATGAGCACTTTGTTTAGTTATTTTCATAAAATAACAATTTCTTTTAAAATTTGTTAATGACTTCATCGTTCAGAAAAAGCTGCAAAGAGAGGCCAAAACGTGCCTCATGTGATACCACCTGCTGCAAAATGCGTTTGTTTCTGGGGCTCCGCCCCAGACCCCGCTGGGGGAGCTCACGACGCTCCCCCAGACCCCCTAGTCGCTATGTCTTAGTCACCGTTCCGGTCCTTTTTCGTTTAGGACTCGAACACTGATTTTTAAGGAAAATTATCTATAGTTGGAAATACAAAACGTACGTATTTGAACATAATATAGATCTCTCAAAGGGCCGCAAAGTCTACATGAGTCGAAATATGACCAATGCTGTAACTGTAAAATTCACAAGTACAAGCTTTATAGGCACGCTCCAAGCATCATTAATGGTCCTGCAATTGTATTCAAACCAGATGACGATGATAATTTTGGAAGGGATGGCGTCGATAGTGTGTGGTGCCCTCACTGGCCCACGGAAGCTCAAAATTGGCCTCTTAGACCTAGAAATTGCGGATGGCCAACCATTGATACAATCTCCAAAGTTCTACAAAATGGTTGTCATGTTGTATACGTTCAGCATCGTTCTTGCAGAGATGATGTACAACAGTGGAGGTTATCATTTTCATTTGCGGAAGTCATTTTACTTCAGAGCTGGACTCAAATTCAACAGATTGTTTATCATTTGCTAAGATTCTTTGCAAAGAGAGAACTAATGCAAAAGGATTGTTCAAAGCAGGAAGAAGTTCTCTGTACGTATCATTTAAAGACGCTGATGTTATGGACATGCGAAGAGATGTCACCCGAGTGGTGGAATTCATCTTCCGTTTTTTCGATCTGCATCGTCTTGCTACAAAATCTTTCAGATTGGCTAAAGAGGAGATACTGTCCAAACTATTTTATTCCTGAAGCAAACTTATTTCATGAGCAATGGAATAAAAAAAATTTGGAGAAGATCGAGACAAAACTGAGCAAATTCTACAAATCTTGCATTCTCTGTGACTGGTTCTTGGAAAATTACATACAGCAATTCACTCGGAAACATATTAAAGTCGAAGAAGACATAAACGGAAGAGAAATAACGCTCCATATAATGGATTATATGATGCTCCTCCTCGAAACTCGGAAAACCAGTGAATCGGAATCATTGAATATGATGCTTTATTTCAGATTTGCAGTTTCTCATCAGTGTTGTCGTCCAATAATTAAACACGGGTTAAGTTCAGGACTGCGCAACAACTACAACGTAGGATGTTACTTAAAAACTCTTGACGCAAAAACAAACAGCAGAATGTCATATCTTCCAACAATAGAGAACGTTTTATGTTTCACGTACTATGACAACTTACTGCATATTTTGCATTTGACATATGGAATAGATTTCGGAGAGATTTTGTGGGATAGCAAGGTCTTTGTTGAATTAATCAAAGCAATTTCGAAACAACCAAAAATTTTAAAGTGTAAGTATCATAACTTTCCGAAAACGCAAACAGAACAAAGTAGTCGGTTTCAGTTCTTGCGTGTTCAGGATCTCATGCAAAATTTAACTGGACTAAATAGCCGTTCAGAATTTAAACTTGTGTCTATCATGTCACAAGTTTTTCTTGGAAAAGCTTTAGAATATGACGACTCTGAATCCAATGGAATTACTTCTGCTGGTTTGGCGTATCTGGCAGCTCTTCATTTTGCCATGTCAGAATACCAAAGAGCAATACGCTTCTGCTTGGCAGTTCTCGTAGACCACAAGGAAAAGGAAACACTGAACGCAGGTTGTTTATTATTTATTGACGGTGTCGCAAGAATCGTTGGGTTGTGCGTGCTTCACAAGAGGATGACTGACAATAATCTTGACTTCATGAGCAGTCGGCTCTACCTTGATCTGCGTCTTTCAACAGAGGTGTTTGCTTATTATTTAGCTTTATTATCTTCTGAAAGATTATTGAAACGTTTAGAGTTTTATCGCGATATGCCTGATTCAACATATCCGATTGACGAATATTTTAAGACTTTAATGAAGACAAAATGCATTGATTTGATTAAGTCAGACCCCCATTTCAATGTTACCAGACGGATCGTTTATCGAAGAACACATTCATTGATAGAAAGACCGTCTACGATAATTGTGAATCCTTCCATGGTAATTGACATACTGCTGGAGTATGCTTTAGAAAATATGACATCATTCTACAATGTGTTCGGGAAGGACTTTGGAATCCAGTGCAACACAGTTGACTGCTATCGTGCCTTGTACCTTTACAAGTGTCGTCAATACGATGAAATGATGGGTTTATGCGAACGAATTCGTCGTGAACCTGATGTGCAGAACGAGTTGAAGAAGTTTGCATTTGCGAACGTTTTGCTGTTGCCACCGCTTGACTCTTTTTTCGATAATAATAATAATAATAATAATAATATATTTTCGATTATTCAACAATCCGGTTGACACACCGCAACCGGTTACAGTGTACAATTATGCAATTCACAAGACACATATCTTAACTACTAACAGAACACAAAGCATATCCGCCCAACGGGGGCTCGAACTCGGTACCTCACGATCTCTTTGCCAGATGTAATCCAATGCGCCACGGGCCCCCCCGATGGAGACGTACAATCTTTGCTAGGGTTTCATACACTCTTTTATTTTTTTATCACCAATGAATGACGAAATGCGCCAATTTAACTTGACTAACGAGTCAACGTTTGAAAATTGGTTCGCCTCTGCTGTGTACTTTTCTGCCAATCCCCTCTCAACATCAATTTCGCATCAAAACTCTACTAAATGCTGTTATTTTCTTGGAAGACACTTTCTTGCAAGGTATTTCGAAGTCAGATATTGTGTCGACTGCAATCTCCCGTGTACAGAAGCAATGGCTACATTTGCTGCTCAAAAAAGTAATTTTCCGTTTGAACACATCATTCGCAGATATCTTCTACAAAAGCTTCGTATTTTCAAAAATAATTGAAGAATTTTGTCGTAGGCTATCAATGAACGATTGAATTCAATATTCAAATTTCGTGTGAAATTTGTTTTGTGTTTGAAATGCACTGTTGAAAATCGACGCGACTTAGAGTATCACCTATTCAAGAGTAGAAATTTGTGGTAGAAAACGCTTAATCTTCTTTGTCACAGCTGGGATAGGAAACTCGGTTTGGAAGCCTGGAATGATCTGCATTTATTACCGCAAGCCTGTCTGTGGCATCGATGACTTGTAGGCAGCAGGGTCACCTTTAATCTCAAAATTATTAATGTATTCTGAATTTTTAGATGCAGTGTAACTTCTTGGGCATTTGAAGCTCATATGTAAGCTTCCTATGTCCTTCTCTATGAGACCATGTGTAGGACATAATTATACGCTGTGAAGCCCATATGGGAATATTGTCATGTAGGTTTTTTCTGTCCTACATAAAACGTAGAGGAGAGTGAGTCAACAAGGGCCTGCGGAGCAAGAATAACCGGAAGCCTATCATAAAACATTGGGCATGCGTAGAGATTAATCTACGTCACATTGAAGACATTTAGTGCTATAAGATATGTGCAAAAACAAAGCTATAATAACAACGTGCATAAACTACAAATCTAAACAATTAACAAAGGTCACAGAATGCAAAAACCATCTATGTAATTTAATCTATAGATGCAGTTTGATTAGGTAACAGTACCGATGGTGAATCTCGGAGGGGTGGGTGAAGGAATGCGCGGTGGATGAGTGCATTGTAATTGTATACAAGAGACCTGGCGAATGGCGATGATAAAGTTCCTGTGAGGAAACGACCATGAGGCTGAGGGTCCGTGGTTTTTATGAGACGACCCACAAAGGCGATCAGAGTGAGGACGCCTTTTCAGATGAGTCATATCACGAAGCAACCATAGTGTGGTTGCGATGAGCAGAAGAAGAGATCTCCTCTCCCGATGAGGTGATTTTGAACGGCTAAGGCCGACAAAGTCCCACGCTCTGAACAATTGCCTATCGCTTTTTCCCGCTTTTTTGTCGACGACGCCAACAGAATCTTCACTCGACTGTCAACTCCGAAATGTCAACTCTATAATATTGAATCTATCTACTCAGACACTCCACAGACTTACGAATCATTGTCTTCCGACTCGGACAGAACGAACTTCTGCTGACCTTGTCTCCCATTCTGAGTTTGATTCAAGTCCAGTTTGATCCTGTGCGGTGTGATGGCTGAAGAGTTCACCAGTCTTTCGAGTAACACTGAAAGTCGATCGGCCTATCACTCAACTCAAACAGTAGCCTAGGGAAAGGATAACACTCCGCTGTATGTGTTGCAGAAGTGGTTTTCATGCGCGTATAATTATATTTAAATACACAACTATGCAATACAATAAAAATCAAAGCCCCACACCATCATATAGGGCCTATGCATCAATTAATTATCAGACCGAGGTTTATAATGAAGTTTAAACCACATATTACACCATCTTTATGCACAGCATAATAACTACAAAAACAAGAATAATAATAACAGATGCCATAACTGGAAAGCAATAATACAATTAATTACAGGCAGGGTAATTTTGTCTTTTGCGCCTGACTCAGCTGGTGTTGTAGTAAACGGTGTAGAAGTGGACGGTGTAGAAGTGGATGGTGTAGAAGTGGATGGTGTAGAAGTGGGTGGTGTAGAAGTGGACGGTGTAGAAGTTACAGGCAGGGTAATTGTGTCTTTTGCGCCTGACTCAGCTGGTGCTGTAGTAAACGGTGTAGAAGTTGGAGATATCATTGCATTGCAGAAGTCTTTGGAACAGTAACACCAAGTGTTAGTGCTCCATTCTGTTGGGTAAGTAAAGTTGTAGTCAGTGCAACACATATCGTTCATGCTGTAGAAGGTTAGGTTGTAGGCGATGCTGGATGCTGTACAATTCGAGGGATCGGCCCCTGGAGGAAGGGTTTTGTTGTAATTACAGTGTCGCCCTATAGCCCAGGTCAAAGCTAAAGTAAAATACATTGTTATGACATAGTACATACTAGGACTAGGTCGGTGTCAATCTAAGACCTAATAAATAAAACACGTCTCAATCTCCTCTTTATGGTCCTCCTCAGTCTTTCTACTTCTAATTAAAACTGAGCCATTAATGTTTTCATAATCTAACTTACTTAACACACCACAACCTGAGCTAACAAAGAATGTTAACCTAGATTAACCTACCTAAACCAACGAAACCTATCCTTCCTAACCTTATCATTTTCTACCTTAACTAACCTAAACTAATCAGTCTAACCTACTCTACCATAACCTAACCTAACCACACCTCACCTTTCCTTACACAACCTAACATAACGAAACGGGACGTAGCTTTACGTATTTTATCATACATAAACTTACGAGAAAATCAATTTCTGTTGGATTTCCATTAAGGTTTTATTGTATCGTATTTATTTGTAGGAGGTAAAGCTAACTTAGATAAATCTAACCTTATCTAAGCAAATCATTTCACCATGCCTTGTCTTATCTTACATTTATTATGTGGTATGCATGTATAGTTGTATACATATACAATTATACATGCATGTACATAAATACGTATGTATGTATGCATGTATGTTTGTATACATGTATGTATGTGTTTATGTATGTATGTACATGTGTATGTATGCATGTATGTATGTATGTATGTATGCATGCAAGAGGTTAACCAACATGTATGTAATGTATGTATGTATGTATTCATGTGAGCAGCATTGTATGTATGTATGTATGTATGTATGTATGTATGTATGTATGTATGTATGTATGTATGTATGTATGTATGTATGTATGTAATGTATGTATGTATGTATGTATGGGCATGCGTGTGTGTATGCCTAATATGTATGTATGTAAAAACTATGTCTTAATGTATATATATGTATATTGTTGTTTGTACATTTTCATGTATGTATGTATGTATTTATGCAAGAATGTATGTGGCAATAGTATGTATGTATGTATGTATGTATGTATGTATGCCATGCATGTGACATATATGTTAGGGTGGCAGTCAAAAAGTATTTTTTTTATAATGCCAGGGACATCCCCAGTTCTGTTCGTATTGGTAGAAGAAACTCATGTGCAAAATCTTTTTAAAATATTCCATTATTTAGGGGTGCCACATGACAACTTAAATTTTGCATATAAAATAACTTTGATGATTTTTTAGCCACGAAAACCAAGCATGTGCACCCGCACTCTCAGAAGGGTGGAAGACTCCGCTTCGGTGCTAAAAGTGACCTTCTGGCATGCTTCGAAGATCTATCGCATGTCCAAGTATCAAAATGCCCTTGTTGCATGCCGCTGTTGCAACCAATATAATTCTGGACGGTGCTGCTATTGTGCACATGTTGAAACCAGCTGCTTCCAAGAACTTCGATGAGTATGCCAGACACAGTTTCATTCCGTTTATCTTTGAAAAGCTCCAGAGTACTACAATGTTGACATAGTATGGCCTGTATGGGACACTTATAAAGAGGTTTCCTTTAAAAACACTGCAAGAATTGAACGTGGCAAAGGTGTGCGCAGACGTGTGGAAGGTCAAGTTACCATACCAGGAAATTGGCCAAGCTTCCTTTGCGTTGACTCCAATAAAATAGAACTCTTCAGAAAAAATTCAAAAATTGGAACTGAATCTTGAAAGTTTATAAGCCTGATTTTTACTTGATTTTTATTTGAGCCTTGAACATTGGCATTATTAAAGGCTGTAATCTGGATTTATAAGAAAAACATGTATAGACTATTGTATGAAAACATTTCAAAAATTCTATTGTCATCTTTTTGGTCGCCGTTTTAAACCAAAAAATTTCAGCCTGACAGCCCCTCCCCCAAATGACGTCCCTGGCTGCAAATCTCGTGAAGATATGTATCTGCAATTTCTTCTGTTGGAATTATTGACTCTACTTATGTATGTTTAGACTCCAAGATCACGATTCAAAGTGAACTAGAAGCTGAGATATAGAAAAATCTATATTTTCGGTCAGCCATTTTGGAAAATGGCTGCCATTGAGGCCAGTGGCAAAACTGCGATGGCCCTATAGCTACAATCTTTCCTTAGGACATGTTCATACTATGTAACAAATTTCATGTTTCTATCAGTTAATGAGCAATTGTTCCATATTTTGCACCAGACTGCCCTCCCCCTCCCAAAATGACGTTCCTGGCTGCAAATCTCGTGTAGATATGTGGCTGAAATTAGTTCTATTGAAATCCTTGCCCCTAATTATGTATGTTTAGACACCAAGATCATGATTCTAAGTGAACTAGAAGCTGAGATATTTAAAAATCTCTATTTCGGTCGGCCATTTTGAAAAATGGCCGCCATTTCCACACAAAAAATAATTCAGCGTGGCCCAATATCTATATCTTGTCCTAATACCATGTATAATGTGTGTACCAAATTTCATGCTTGTATCACAAAATACACAATTGTTTTGCTATGCCGCTGTACTATTAATAATGCTGACCAGTTGTTTTTATTATTCTACTTTTAAGCAAAGCAATTTAAGGTTTACTTTATCTTACACAAAATACGAAAAACGTTTATAATATTATCACAATTGTGCTTACGATCCTTGTCTAAAATTTGGAAAACTTGTCATTTCATGTGGCACACCTAAATGATGGAATATCTTTATCCTATTTTGCACACTAACTTACTTTATCAAAGGGAACATAACCTGGGGCTGTCCCATCAATTTACTAAAAATAATTTTTTGAGCACCAACCTAATGTGTGTATGTATGTATGTTTTTAATCCTATGTATGTATGTATGTATGTATGTATGTATGTATGTATGTATGTATGTATGTAATATGTATGGACATAGGCCTATGTATGTATGTATTAGGGTGGTCCTTAGAAATAAAAGTGTGAATCTATTGTTCGCCAAGGTGCCATTCGGTTCCATTTCATCCAGAAACATCACACAAAAGTTGTATGAAAAATATTAATATTTAGGACTCGCACAACACCATCAAAGTTTTACCCCTTATCAAATATAGGAACACTCGAAAAGTAAGCATAATAGTTGTAATCAACCATGAAAAGTGAACATTTAAACCAGGAATAAATTCAACTGCCTGTAGTAGGTCTAGATTATAACACAATGACATTTATTGCATGCCTGGTTACTAATGATTACACTGATTAGTGATTAAAATTATTTATTAGAGTTATTATTATTATTGAGGAAATGGTAAAAAGTTAATAACTTCTACAAATATGGGGAAATTCTGAAAATAACACATCATTTTATTCAGTTTTAAGAGCTCTTTCTAGCGGTATACTGAATGGCAGTTAAATAGTTTTCAATAAAGAATATTTTACAAGAAAACCTACAATTTTCTCGAAAAACGCTTTGTCTCGTAACTTTGGCCCTCTGGTGGGGGCGGAAGACATTAATATTTTTTTAATTTTTATCAGTTTTTGAGCCATGCCATTGGGCAACTTTTGGTTGCTATTACTTTTCGAATTTCTAATTATTACTTTTTTTCCACTGCACCCTTTT
>JACEVL010003687.1:0-23306 GCA_020284085.1 Aporrectodea caliginosa
TCTTTCGTTGTCTCAAGACTTCTTTCTTTTCTCTGGGTCTTTCGCACTGGGAGCGCCTCTGATTGATGTGCACTGCGAGAGGCGCTATACAAATTGATAGATACAATACAATACAATACAATACAATAGGCCTGGCGCGAATCCACGCCAATGGCTGAGTCTCTATGTAGGTGACTTCACTGACTTGCGTTTTATTGGTGGTCTGGTTCTGACGTCAGGCGCAGAGGTATCAAGACGCGAGGTTTTTTTTATATAGTTTCTTCTTCTTGGAACGCCATTGTTGGGTGTTTTAATTCTTCAAAAAGATTGGTTTGCAATTAAATTTGACGACTTTAAGCGCTAAAAGTTGATTCTAGGTAGTCGCTAGTCAAATGAATGTTTAATTGTCAAGTTAAGCTAAGATTTACACTAAAGAGGCGGTGAAGTACTGTGGGTAGAGTTACTCATTAGGGGCCGCGGCCAAATGTTACCAAATTTTACCTGATGATACCTGAGACCATAAGTATCGAAACGCGACTATTCCCAACGCTAGCTAACGATCCGGCGATTTTATACAAATTTTTGAAAATCTCTACTAACTCAATGGCTTTCGCCGTGTTTATGCATATTGTCGTGACGTACTACGCAGATCGTTCAAGTCTAGAGTGCGCACAGGTCCTTTCTCTAGCGCAATCATATGATTTATGTAGCGCAATAAGCCTGAATTTACCATTAAGCTAAAAACAAGATGCCGCTTAACGGTTCGGGGCCGCTATTCCGGGGGGCCGCTATTCCGGGGGTCCGCTATTCCGGGGGTCCGCTATTCCGGGGGCCGCTATTCCGGACTAATGAAGACAAATATATATGTATATAATTATGTACAATTGTACATTATATGTATATAAATGCATGTATATGTATCGATTTATATATATATATATATACATGTTTGAATATGTATACATATGTTTGTATATATATATATGTATATAGATCTATATACATGCACAAATGTTATATATGTATATACATCTGGAATTCTGGATATATATGAAATGGGAACAGGTCGATAGTCCGAAGGTTCGATAATCCGAAGGTTCGATAGTCCGAAGGTTCGATAGTCCGAAGGTTCGATAGTCCGAAGATTTCATGGTAAAACATATCATATGCATATGTACATATAGTCATATATGTATATGTACAGTATATGTATATATATATGCATGTATATGCATGTATATGTATATATGTTTGTATATGTATATATGTTTGTATATATGTATTTATATCTATATATGTACATATATGTATATATATATGGATATATATACGTAGGCTATGTATATATATTATATGTATATATATGGATATACATACGTATATATATTTATATATATACGTAATTACTATGTACATATGTATATATATATGTATATAAGTTTGTGTATACATGTATGATATTTATATATATATATGTACATATGTATATATAATATATCTATATATTATATACATATATGTGTGTGTGCATAATTGCATATGTATATATACAGATATATATATATATATATATGCATATATATGTATATACATAAATATATATTTACTATGTATATATGAACATATATATGTATATATGTGTACTGTATATATTTATGTATGGATATATGTAAGAATATGTATATACATATATATGTATTTACTATGTATATACATGTACATATTTATGTATATGTATCGCATATATTATTCTATAATAATTATTATATAATAATTATATATATATTATATTTATGTATATAAATTATATAATATATAATTAAATTAATATAATTAATTATATTAATATAAATAATATATATATATTATAATTCAATTTATAATTAATAATATATATTATAGTAATATAATCAAATTAATTATTATATATGATTAATATTAATATAATTAATAATATTAGTGTTAATATTAATTATATAATTATAATTATATATATTATATACATAAATATATATTCAAATACATATAATAATAAATAAAATACAATATATATCTATATGTATATATATTATTTTATATATAATTTAATAATTATGTATTATATAATTATGTAACTATAATAATATTAATTATTTAATATTATATATAAATAATTAATAAATAATATTATATATTTATAATATTAATATATTATATTAATTAATATAATATTTTGATATTATATATTATAATTATAATAAATAATTAATTAATATATTTATTAATGATATTATTATTATTATATATTATTTTAATAATTATGTTATTATAATAAATAATTAATTAATATTATGATAATTAATTAATAATTTAATTATAATTATAATTATATATTAATAACTATAATTAATCTATTATTTTATATTTTATTATAATAATAATTATTTTAAAATAAAATAATAAAATACATAAAATATATATACAATATACATATATATAATTACATATATATATAATAAAATATAATTAATTAAATGTATATATAATTATGTAAATACACACATGCATATATGTAAATACATATATACATGCATTGCATGTGTATATATAAAATATGTATATAAATACATATATATAAAATTATATATACAAACTTATATTCATATATATATATACATATGCACATATATATAAATACGTATATATATACAAATATATATAGACATATACAAACATATATATACATATACACGCATGCATGTATACATATACTGTCCATATACATATACATGTACATATGCAAATATGTTTTACCATGAAATCTTCGGATTATCGAACCTTCGGACTATCGTACCTTCGGACTATCGATACGTAACCATATGAAATATATATATATATATATCTGTGTGTATATATATATATGTTTATACATATATGTAAGTATCTATATTTGTATATGTATGTATGTATGTATGTATGTATGTATGTATGTATGTATGTATGTATGTATGTATATATGTATATAGATGTATGTGTATATGTACATGTATATGTATATACGTATATATATGTACTTAGGTAAATACATATGTGTGTGCATGTATACATGTTTGTGCACATATATATGTATTTGTGTCTATGTGTTTGTATGGTTATATGTAAGCATATATATATATAATGTATTATGTATGTACATGTATGTTTGTAGTTATACATATGTACATACATAAATATATATATATATACTTACATGTAAGTATATGTATATTCATGTATATATACAGGTATGTAGGTATTTAAACACATATTCATGCTTAAATATTTATTTACTTATACATACCTATACATACATATATACACATATATATGTATATCTACATATATATATATACACACATATATATATATTTACATAAGTACATTTATATACGTATTTACATAAATATATACATGTACATATACACACATACATCTATATACATATAGTATATACATACATATATACATATATATAGATAGGCTTCATACATATGTATATATTACATATTATAAACATATATGTACATATACACATGTATGTATACATATGCACACATATATATCTATATATATATACACCTAATATCCAAATATATAAAATGTACATATATATATATACAAACATATGTATACATATTCAAACATGTATATATATATATATAAATCGATACATATACATGCATTATATACATATAATGTACAATTGTACATAATTATATACATATATATTTTCTTCATTAGTCCGGAGCGGCCCCCGGGAATAGCGGACCCCGGAATAGCGGACCCCCGGAATAGCGGCCCCCGGAATAGCGGCCCCGAACCGTTAAGCGGCATCTTGTTTTTAGCTTAATGGTAAATTCAGGCTTATTGCGCTACATAAATCATATGATTGCGCTAGAGAAAGGACCTGTGCGCACTCTAGACTTGAACGATCTGCGTAGTACGTCACGACAATATGCATAAACACGGCGAAAGCCATTGAGTTAGTAGAGATTTTCAAAAATTTGTATAAAATCGCCGGATCGTTAGCTAGCGTTGGGAATAGTCGCGTTTCGATACTTATGGTCTCAGGTATCATCAGGTAAAATTTGGTAACATTTGGCCGCGGCCCCCTAATGAGTAACCTTACCATTACTGTGTACTATGTACTATACTGTTTGCATTGCTGTATGAAACTTGATGTTACACTGTTTATCAAGGATTTAGCTATCACTAATTCGAATTTCTGAAATGTTGTTTAGGTGTCCCTAGTTAGCGGGATCTTGATCCCTTTTGGGACTCCTCTTGCGGCCAATCCTGGTATTTTATGTTGAAATGTTATGTGATTTTATTTGACATGGCTTCAATAAAAGAGTTTTGATTGATTGATTGATTGATTGATTGATTGATTGATTGAAGGGAGCTTCTATAGAGATTGGTATAGCGCCAAGTAGGTGTAGGAAGTTATACTCTTCTGGTGTGAATAACTCGGTTACAACCACTAGAGTTACTCTTATATAACGGGGATTTTAATTGACAGCTTGTTTTATTTGATTTGGAATATAATTAACAAAGTTAGTAATATTCTATCAATTCTGTATTCTGCTTCCTCTGAATTTGTTAGAAGGGATTCACCCGATATAGCACCCAAGGAATCAAGTAAGGATACTCACTACCAGTCCAGCTATTTCCAAAACCCTATGGGAGTCAACTCTAACCGGGGCCCGGATTCGAACCCCCACGTCCAACAAGATTCTACCCGGATGAACTATCTGTGGCCCACACCTTGTTACGGATGGGAATGGAAGAGGATGAGGAAGTGGATGACGAAGAAGGGGAATCCGAAGTGGGTTCTGAACAGTTGCTTCAGCTGTTCAACCGTTCATCTGCCTCTCCTAAACATTACCATCTAAGTCATCCTCTCTCCTCGACTTTTTCTCCGCATCCTGACACAAAAGCGGTCTGCAAGGTTCGTTCCTTGTCTTTGCTTGTTGGACCAATCAAACACTCCATATTAAAATAGCGCTTTTAAGACAGTGTTAACGATTAAAATAATTTTAATAGTTAACTATTTAGGAATTGACGATTAATTAATCGTTAACTTCCGCAGTCCTAGATTAAATGTATTCCCAAAAAGTCCACAGTTATTAATCAGTCGGTTAATATTAGTCCTTTAGTCAATCAGTCAGTCGATAACTGGATATTATTGCAGGCTATCTATCTCGTATTGGCTGCCATTTTGTAGTAATCCCATGTTCTTAGATTCATGACGTCCTCTAAATGTCAGGTCATCCAGATGTTTAATAGTCAGATCTTACCTCAGCTTTATCGGAACCGGTCGTAGTGCGAGGCAGAACTCTAGAGACCCTATATTTAGTTCCCATCACAGTTGAGTTGAGTTTATTGAACCATTTTGCATTCAAAATAACAAGTACATAAACAGCAATCACATTAAACAATCAAATTAACTAACAGCATGTTATAGATTAACAGTATGTGAACCAAAAGAATGTGAGTATGTGAGTCAAGCTGTAAATGATTCATGGGGAGATGAAGCTGGGACAGCTGCTCTAGTCTTCCACATTGATTACCGGTCACAGAAATACAACAACGAAACGTATTAAGTTAACAGGCTAAGGCAGCATACAGTTAGTAACAGTATTCATAGTCCAACGATAATAGACAGCATCACACTCCAAGTTATAAGTTGCTGAATTAGTACTTGTCAATCAGAGAAGTCTTATATACACACTTGAATGCAATCAACGAGCGTAGTTCCCGTATGCAAGAATCAATAGAGTTCCACAAGTGTGGTCCTTTTATTCTGACCGAGAAGCATCTAGCATTTATCCTGCCTTTTTCTGTTCTGTAGTTGTGTCTATGTCTGGTATTATAATCATGCACATCAGTAATCACTGTGAAGTATGAGTTAAATAAAGCTGGGAGAGTGCCATTGTGGTGCCGGTACATTAACATTGCAAATTGAAGTTTATAAATGTCGTAAATTGTTAAAAGGTTTAAGCCTTTTAAGGACTTAAATAGGCGGCAACTCTGCTAGATAATAAACTTCGAGTGATGTTGAAGCCATACAGCACCAGCGGTCGGATGGAGTGAACAGCGTGAGCAACTTGTTAGATTCCTAGACCGTCTCTGGACACTGTCTCCATAAGAGAATCTATCTGCAAGTGATGACGACGTTGGAAAATCTTGCTGCACCAGACCAATACAGTCAGGCGGTTTGATCGTCCAACGATATCTCGCACGAATAGCTGTCTCAGGATTTCCGGGGATTCCCAACGCAAACTAAATGGAGGCAAGTCTATTAGCCAGCACAATAAGATTCGCGTAATCCACCGCAGTTGTTGGTACTCCTCCGCCACTCTTGCTTAGAGCTACGTCTGTAGGTTGTCCTGTTGATTAACTTTCTCTGGTGTTATGACTCCCTTCACAAGCAAATATTTAGAGTCACACATATGTTGACCGATGTTATCAACCACTCCAGAGGCCGCGAGGTTCTTTAGCAGCTGAATCAACAGGGGAAATGCCAATTTTTCTAATTCTCTTTCAACATCTAACCTTAAGACTCGCCTCTTTCAATCGGCTTGCCCCTCCCAATGCGCTGTAACGTTACTGATTCACTTAAGCTGTACAAATTATATAGAAATTCAGAATAGGCTGATATTGGTCACAGCAACTACTATTACTTTTTGTTACTGATACATATATTATTTGTGAAATGATGGTTGAAATGATTATAGTTTTCCGTGGACTCATAACTTCGGTGAACCCGTTTCAATGTGGTGTTTAAGGGGTGTGGTCGCTCCTTCGTTCTGTTCGAATTCACCGATAAACCTATCCGGGAGCAATATCAACAAATCGACGGATTCGGATTCTGGCTGTGTCTTCTCGCATGCTACGCGTTTGGCCCTCTTCAGAGCAGCTCCATGAGACGATGTCTGGGCTGTTGAATCCAAATTCCCATTCGACAAATCTTCTTTTAAAGTAGAAGCGTCGTTTGGAATTTCAATTCTGTTCTCCTTTTCACTGTATTTGTTCGGATGTTCTACGGGATGTTCTTCCTCGTCTGGTTTCGGTTGCCCTGGATTCTCTAGTTTCGGTGCCCGCTCGAGCGGCAGGTCATACATAGGCCAGAACTGGTTGAAGTTCTTGATGATTTCGTCAAGTTTGCTCTTGAAGCTGACGGTTCCTATCTCTATGGCTGGTCTCTCTGGTTCCATGAACTGACGCAGAATGACCGGCAGGAACCCTCCAGCCAAAGTAGCCAACATCTGATTGGTCGATGAGATCTTGTAGACTTCTCCGAAAGACAGAACAACGACGAAGACGAAGAAGATGAAGAGGGCAATCTTCAGGAACTGCTTGATCCCGAACAGAAGGCCACGGTAGACGGGACCTGGGACTCCGGCCACCTTTATCTGGCACACCTCATCGAAAAGCTTCTTCGGAATTCGTGGCATGTCTTCGTTGTCGACAAAGAGGACGAGATCGTTGATGAACCAGTGACGCTTCTGTTCCTTTGCGACGTCGTCCGGGGATTCGTGCTCTGCCTGTTGGCTCTGCTCTTGAGATTTGAATCCTCGGTTCTCCTGCTTATTGGAAGGCAGGCTCGTGACCTCGTCGAGGTCCTTGATTCGACCTTTGACTTCGTTGAAGATAGCCTTGTTCAGCTGGAGGTACTTCTTCTCGACGTTGTTGAAGCTGTCGTAGCTGTAGACTACAACCAGTATGACCAGCGAGACGTACTTGAGTAGGGTTCCTGCGTTGACGATGACCCCCATCATCGTAAAGACGATGATCTCGACGAGGCATCCGAGACATTCAGACAGAATGAGGAGAATGGAGAAGAGAGACAGAACGCAGAGCAGTGAAGCCAACATGTGTTCAAAGAACCTTCGTGGTTTGCAGGGCGCGATTATGGTCCTTTGGGGTCACGGAGTCACTGGCCTTTGCCATTTCGTCCACTTTATCTTGTCCAGGTCCTCGGTGGATGATGGATCTTCCACCTGTTCTGTTTCGTCCTTCGTGTCCAGCCCATCACCAAAATAGTAGGATGCTTCGAACTGCTGAATGGTCTCGTCAGCATGCCTCTTGTCGCGCTTGGTCCTTCCGCCTGGTCTCTTTCGCACCGTCTCCATGAACATCCGTATCGAATAGAAGAACATCCGAATCGTCAGATAAATCAGCGGCAGAGAGTACAAGACAAATGCGACGAGTGTGATCGGAATGGCAATTGGCCAGTAGACGATTGCCACAAAGACACCACACACGCCGTACTTCTGGAACGGCCAGATGACGTTACTGACCAGCATCTGAAGAACGCGAAACCAGGACAGGTTCTCGAGGTCTGAGAAGGACCCGACGATGATCTTTCGAAAAAGTCCTTCCTCGCTAGGTCTGGTCATGTATGCCAGAATGCAGACGCTTGCGAAGTAAAGAAGATATATGACGGTGAAAATCCAATGCGGCGGAGTAAAGTAGTGGATCAGGCTGTTATCTAGATTCTCCTTCAGTCCGACCTTCTCTGTCGCTGCCTTCCTTGACAGTACTTCATCGTATTCGTAGCTGTAGAAGATCCACAGTCGAACATACCAAGGAAACGGAATGCAGATGGCCATCAGAGCAAACCCGATCTTGCTCCAGAAATCCTTCCAAGGCGTTACCCCACAGATACTGGGACAACAGGAGAACATGTTGACCATACAACAAGCGCGGAAGGGCCTCACGTTTCGTATCTTACAGTAGAAGATGGAGCGAACTATATTGCGCCAGAGTCCCACTGGGACCCGGTTCTCTGTTAGCAATCTCTTATAGTTGACGAGGATGTCATACTGTGCTATATGGGCGTCGAATGGCTGTCCAAACGTTGGTTTCATATATTCGACAGATTCTAGGAGTTTTGGAAAGCCTTCGACAAACCGCAAATCGATTGTCTTCTTCCGCTTGATTTTCTCCAGCCCCGGGTCGGTCTTAGCAAGAACAACCTTTTTCTTAAGTGGTTCCTTGAGCTTAACGACGTATGGAATGCTCTTTCCAGACAGTTTTCCCACAGCCGACGTCAGTAGAAGCGGACCAAAGAAGATGACTCCATACCTCACAAGCATCAGCATCGTATAGAGGAGATTAATCCAGAAGTTCCCTGCATCCGTTTCGATCAGTTCTCCGTGTGCACCGCTCTTGAAGCACTGTTTCTTGAACTTTGCATAACCCCGAACATTGACAATCACCTCGTGGCAGATTCTTGCTTCGCCTTCCAGCATCACCTCTTCCGTGTCCTTGAAATCACGACTCAACAGGTACAGCAGCTGAGCGACCACCTGTTCCTCATTCATCTCCATGACACAACCACTTGGAGTGTCCAACATCTCCACAACCAGGGCATCGGTTCCAAATCTGAGCGTCTCGAGGGAGAGGATGCCGTAGTTGAAGGCAAGCGACATGAGAGTCTGCCCGTGTCGAGAGGATGCCCTTGCCCACGACTCCAGTTTGTAGGCATACCTGGAAATGGTCGTCAGTGGATTGACTGAGTAGTTTGGAAAGACGAGATGATACTCCAACAGTTTGATCTCTTCGTCGACGATTAGCATTCTGAGGGATTCGTGAATGGAAGGATCTACTGCTGCCAGACGACAGGTGGAGCTACTGTTCGGGTTTTTACTCCAATTGCTGGGAACTGAAGTGTTCCAGTTGAACAGCGTTGTCGGAAAGGATTCCGTTGTGACATATAACGGACGATCAGATTCTTGTGGGCTGTTTATGCTGCTATCCAAAATTCCAGTTTTTGAAGTGAATGGAGCGATGTTACGACTGATATTAATAGACTTTGTGATTGGATAGCTATTGTTATGATTGTCGTACTTTGATGTGACACTTGAAGATACACCAGTCAGACAAAGTAGTATGCACCACAATGAGAGCAGGTGGTCAAGAATTCTACCATCCATTCTGTTTGTGTCGATGTATCTACGTTGCGTTTAGAGTTTGACGACTACGAGGACTTCACAGAGAGGCGACCGTGCGGAGAGGATTCACCTGTAGCGAACAAACAAAAACGAACAAATGCTTCATAAACTGTGATTCAGATAGATGTCGTTCCTTGTGATGGTTTGTTAGTATCGTGAATGTGCATTGGTCCTCAACACTTCGCCCAGAACTCGAAACCCAGGAGTTTCGATTTTTACAGAGAGTCGTCCTTAACTCTAAAGGCCTTTAACGAGCAGCTTAGGCAAAGTGGACATTAGTGCGTTCTGGATCAACGATTGGTGTATTCTGCACCTAGTGGGGTCCTTTAGTCTGACGCTATCAGAAAACCATACAAGTTCATTTACGCAATTGGTTTGTGTCTTTCTCATAGAATCCTACATCTAAAGTATATAGGTCTACAGTTTCACCAACAGCTGAAGGCTTTGCTTTAGTCTAATTGAAGTCTGGCTTTTTCGACCTGTAAGAAAGCCACGCCATATATGCACTGCCGCCTTTTTGTTCTTAAGAAGATAAATGGAAGCGCGTAATTATACAATTTGGCAAACCAGATCATCGGTGGCCTAAGCGTTGGCATATTGATGCATGGCATTTATCAAGACGACACCAGTTAGTAAACCAATGCATCTGCAAACCAGAAGAGTCACCAATGGCTGGCCCACGCAAGCACGTACAGCTGTCCTCCCGTGACAGTGAAGTTACATGGATGTTCAGATTTATACCCAGTTGCTATGATTAGCATGGTTAACAATTTAAAGATGTCGATCTGCCTAAACCAGAAGTGTCACCAAGTGACTGGCCCACGCCAACACGTACATTGCATTTTTCGTCGTCAGGTGATACAATGACTATGGACGTTCAGGTCTCTGGACGCAAATTTTCCTATAAACAATGATGAGTTTTTTCTCGAAGTGGTGCTTCACTAATGATTCCAAATTTACTATAAAATGCGCGAATTGTCCAGCTTACTACGCAATCCGCTAAGAATAATCATTCTGATGTTGGAATGATTGTTGTATCAACCATATGCGATTAGGCCTACAATTACAACACTTAGTATCAATGATAAAGCCAATGGAGCCTTGGAGAGAGACTCATTATTTATAATAATTATGTCGACGTCATCAGAGTGCTTATAAACCGGCAGATGACTTGTTACACAAAGACGTCACGGCCAATTGACTGTGAACTCTGCTATCTTAGCCCAATCCAATCGAACTTAGTCTAATTTCTTTGAAGCTGGGACAATCTCCGTCGAGCGTGGGTGTATCCACTAAATGGCTCAAAGGCCTGTGATAGCACGTGGGTTTCTCTGACTCAACTGGGCCAGCAAGGTGGTCAGTCATGTTAACAGGAGAGAGACAGACATGCATTGGTCTACTACTAGGTTCAGCACTCTCTCTCTCCCATGCGCTTTGGTTCCAGCGGTTTCCGGTGACTTCAGCACCTTGATTCAGCTAAACAAAGAGAGCTCTATATGATTTTAATAACAGTTGGCTGTGTGATAAAACTCCTTCCTCTCTTGAGTCTTTCTCAATTAAGCATCGGTACAGAGGACAGTTGCTTGTATACTGGAGTTCCATATTCCGTTATCGGGGAAAATCAGACACGACCCTATCATCCCTCTTTGGCGCCGAAGCCTTGAGCTGATTGCACCATTTGCAATCCGATCTTCTTATAACTTCTATAGTACTGTCATTCCACAGTAAGATATTGGTCGGGGTCCCACCCTCATTCCTCTTCTGCCTGAAGGCTTTCTTATTCTTTCGGGCATGCCACGCTTAGATCGCCTCTGAATGGCCTGTAGTGGAAGAGGCGCTTTATAAATTCTCAGATACGATACGATACGATAAAGAATGGACCGACTGCGCACCAAAACCAAGCAATAGTATACTAGAGAGTGACGCGGGGAGACAACATTGTCCCCATCCCCGCCACGCAACGAGTAAGTCTTCCCCATTCCCATCCCCGGCCCCATCCCCACCTCATCTCCGCCCGCAAAAAGTGTACACCAATTCAAATTTAAATAATAACATTTTTAGCATACAAAGCTATTTGTATTGCTGACTGCATTCTTATCGACAATCTGTATTAACCAAGTCCTGACTTTCTGACTAGTAGGCTTCAGGAAATAGAAAAATCTCCTCATCAGTTCAGTTCTTAACATTACCCGGGTTTATTGCCGGCTCATTCCCCATTACCGCGGTATTCCCGCGAGAGTAAACCCCATTACCGCGGTACTACCGCAATTGTTGTCCCCATTACGGCGGGCTTTCCCGCGGTTACCGCGGTTTTTTCCGCGGGAAAATTCACCATGTCACTCTCTACTATACACAAACTACGCCACTGAAGTGGCAATTTATAAATGTCAGATTTACAATTACAATTACAACACATACATCGTTGTCAAGCCAAGTAATCCGCAAAGAATATCGTTCTCGTGTTGGATAGTATTTGTCGTCTGAACGATTACGATTACAATACCTAGTAACAATGTTCTACTCTATCGACGCAACTTGGCTCAGAGACTCTGAACATCCATGCCATCTGTTAGCTTTCGATGGGAATCCGTTGGTTGGTTCCACGTTTGTGCGCAGGCCCGCCACTGGTGACTTTTCTAGCTTACTACGCATTGTTTTGCTAACGGATGTAATAATAACTTTCGTAATGACACTTAGCATAATAATAGGCCAGCGCAGAGAGCGCCTCTCAGTAGGCCTCTTGAAAAGGAGCCATAAAAATTCTCAGAATGAATAAAGCCTCTGGAGAGAGACTGGTTTCTCACATAATAATTATGTCGACGTCAGAGTGCTTATAAACCGGCAGATGACCCATAAAAACAAAACAATTAATTGACTGTGAACTTTGCCATCTTAGCCCAATCCAATTCAAATTAGTTTTATTGCACTTGATTTAATCTCCGGTCGAGTATAGGTGTATAATAATAATAATAATAATAATAATAATAATAATAATAATAATAATAATAATAATAATAATAATAATAATAGTGCTGTCAATGTTAAAATTAAATTGTTGTTTATTGTTTAAAAAAATTAAAAAATAATAATAATAATAATAATAATAATAATAATAATAATAATAATAATAATAATAATAATAATAATAATAATAATAATGATAATAATCATTTTCTTTATTAATTCAAACCGATAAACGCAGTGTGATCACTGATTACAGTGTACAGTTATGCAATTTAAATCTTAACTACTAACAGAACAGACAGCCTGCAATACAACGGCGCTAATAGCAGCCTACAAAGCATATCCGCCCAACGGGGGCTCGAACTCGGTACCTCTCGGTCTCTGTGCCAGATGTTATCCAATGCGCTATCGGGCCCCCATATCCGGTGGCTTCAACGCTTCTGTGAACAGCTAGACAGAGAGAGCTCTGCATAGTTTAAATAGCAGTTCGCTGTGTAATATAATTCCTTCCTCTCTTGAGTCTTTCTCAACTAGGAATTGATAGAGAGGGCAGTACCGTTGCCTATATATACTGGAGCTTTATCAATTCTCAGATACGATACGATGCGATAGGGAATCAAGTCACCAGTTAGCAAAACAATGCATTGCAGACTGCGCAACAAAATCGAGCCATAGTCAGGTTGATATCAAGTTCGTCAGTCCTCTGAGACAGAAGGTCAGAACATGGTGGCTAGGCCAACTGAAAACATAGTAAAATATTAACCCTCAGGCTACCGAGTTTTTTTAACACTGACTACCAAGGGGGGGTGGTTACCACCCCTGGATTTCGTGTTTGGTTTCACATATCATAACTTGTAATAGAGCACTGGATTCAGCATTCATTTCTGCACAGAATGGTTTATTTAGTTGTACAATATGTGAATGCACCTCAAAATTACATCACGTTTAACAACAGAACCCCCTTAATTAGCTATAGTTTATATTATTGCGTACATTTTTTACTTTTTCGATAAACAAATATAAAATTATGTGTGTTTTGAAACTGAACTATGTATCAAAGATACACACATACATCCCTACATATGTTTATATACGTATAAATAGGCTATACATCCATACATATATATATTCATACATATATATCGGTTTACGTTGTGATGCTGTATTCAGCCATTTTCACACAGATTCAGTGGCGGCTCTACAGGGGGGCCAGGGGGCACTTGCCCCCCAACTGAGGTTGTGGCCCCCCACTGGCCCCCCCAAATTTTATTCCAAAATATTATGAAATATGGTATAATTTAATTTTGATATTTTCAAAGGTATGACTTACTTGCTTTAAGCATGATGCATGATGAAATCCGATGTCATTTTATTCGTGGTGTTTTCACAGACACGACCTATATATTTACTTCCTTGGAGTCTTAACTATTTTCTTGTCGTATAAGCTACTTCCTGCTATCCATCACTGACTCCCTATGCGCAAGCATATTGAGTACAGGGTAGCTGCCCTGGTATGGCGACATCACCAGCTAAGGCTTCGCCCGATTTGCCTCCGAGAGCAATGCTGTCTGACTTCGGGTATCCAAGGACGTCATCCCCAATGCTGTACGGAAAAGGGAGTTCTCCTGGTTTCGTTCGCTCATACTGCAACTATGAAGAATCGAGCCTTTTCAGTGGTAGGTTTGGAACGCCCTTCCTTTAGACCTACGCCGACACACTGAGACTCTATCTGAATCCTTCCTCAACGAACTTAAAACTGTACTACTCAAACAGTGTGTTAATAAAATGCCCAGGCGCTTTTCGGGCTCTGCTGCAGATAAAACTCTGGGCATCGTTCTGAAGTGGACCCACAGACTGCATTTAGGCAACTTGTCTACATCCAGTTATTAGGCCTATATCATTCCGAACTAAATCGACAATTCTCTGACCATTCGCTTAGCCTACTATTATGATTGGTATAGGCCTACAATCTTTAACGCCAAAACACAAGTCTTTTCTGATATTAGACATATCTGCAAAGCAAATAATTATGTCTGATATTCGTTTCAGAGAGCAGTTTATCAATGCTGTTAGTTGAATGTGTTCGTGCAGAGTCGATTATCATGGGTGCCTTTGTGGAACAGTTTGACTCTAGGCATGACAGTCTTAATAAAACTTGCACTTAATTAAAAGTGCATGTATTGTTTGTAGTTCATAGGTTTTACTTTTAACAAAGTGAGTCTGTTTCCATTTGTGTCTTAACTTGAGGCTGTTGATTAAACAATTCATGTAGCTCCAATACTAGGTCTCTTGTCACCATTCTCACTTTTGACGAAAATAGACGGGCCCCTCCATCTGTTTCCCCGGCCCCCCGTGGCCCCCCCTGTTGCAAAAGTCTAGAGCCGCCACTGCACAGATTACGCGTATTATTATTTATTTTGATCATTTCCGGTTTTCAAAAGACAAACATGTAAGTATGCAAATGAAGCCCTACAATTCCTCTAAAGAATGGTATATTTATTTCTCTTCCAGGAAGATAAATGAATACGCTACAGACAAAAAACTAAGGGGGGAGTGCTTGCATTTAGCCATTTTTCACGCATATTACGCGTATTATTATTTATTTTGATCACTTCCTGTTTTCAAAAGACAAACATATAAGTATGTAAATGAAGCCCTGCATTCCCTCTAAAGAATGGTATATTTGTTTCTCTTCTATGAAGAATAGTCAATAAGCTATAGTCGAAAAACTAAGGGGGGTTGTATCCACCCCTCTGGTGCCTCGGGTATATTGGGTATAACTTTTGAATGGCGTGGGCTACCACCATGATGTTTACCTCAAAATGTGCGCCAATGAATCTGCTACAGCTATTTGAAATGTAAAAATTATATTCCATATGAAACAAATGTTATGCATAAAAACGTAGGGGTGGTGGTGTGGTAACTCTCATAAAACAGAGGACATAGGATAGATAGCCAACAGAGCCTACCAGAACTTCCCTGAATTGAAACTATATCTTAAAAGATTTGCTGACTAAATCACATAAGCTTTCTCTTACCGGGTGAATCAGTGGAAATGTCAAACTCTCTGTCTTGTTCATCTCGTTTCTATGGGATCTTTGCCGAAAAGTTCCAACTCCTATTTTATAAATAAAACCGTACTCCAATTATATTTACGATAGCCTAGCATTTTAAAGTTGGAGACTTTATAAGTTCAACTTCCGTTGAAAAACAAACGTATTTGAATGAGCAAAAACCTAGAAGCTGATGTGCACAAACTCATGTTGCGGTTTCATTTTCAAGTAGTGTTGTGTTGGCCTGTGCAATGCGTTGCGCCAGTGAAGGCTTGGTTACTAGGATATAGAGGCCTACAGCGAGACAGGATATAAACCTATTGAACAAAGTTCAGACTCACTCAAAATTCATCCGCCTGTGCCAATGGAATGTGTTAGCTATTATTATTGTCGATAGGCTCAGACCAGGATATTCATTTCGCCAGGGCTTAGTCTAAGGAATTTCTCAACTGCACATGAAGGACTGAGCACCCAGTGAGGTCTAGGGAGAGCCCTTGGTCAGATGTTTGGCCCCCGAGCTAAAAAGATGTGGCATTTCATTGTTTTCATACAGCGAATTCGTCTCATTGTTTGGCAATGCTATAATGCTATACACGAGAGTTCGTGACATCGGATTACAATCGGATTTCTTCGTCGGATTAGGGTTCGTCCAGGGTGAGAATTGCAGGGGGGTTGGGGGGTCAACCCCCTAGTCTTTCTTAGGATCCCATAGTAAAGTCTACATTTCACACCCACACTGCACATAAATCAACGTCTAACCCCCCGCCCCCAGTTATTTTTTTACAATTCCCATACTGGGTTCGTCCATTAATTACGTACGTAAAGAGCGGAGGGAGGCGTCTCCCAAATGTAAACAAGGGGAGGGAGTTAAATGTGGCCAATTCTAAATCTGGTATAGGATACAACTACTTGTGCACACAGTTTCAATTCCAGCCATAGAAATTATTATTATTATTAAATAAATTTGTAACGCGCGCAAGGTCACACCGAAATGTGAATCTGAGGCGCGGATAGTCAGCCGCCAGGTGAAGATGCACTTAGATTTCTAAATCCTTGAAAGCCAAGGAGAAATAGTGAGTTTTGAGCCGCTTTTGAAGGAAGGAAGTGAAGTTGAGCTACGAAGAGAAAGTGGTAGTCGATTCCATTCCTTTGGAGCAGAGGCGTGGAATGCACGAGAGCCCATAACTGTTCTGCATCGTGGCTCAGCTAAAAGACCTGTACTTGATGATCGCAGGCAACGAGGAGGGATGTAAGGAGTTAGTAGTGCATGAATATAGGTAGGTGTGCTGGTGCTGAGGGCTTTGTAGGTCAAACGGGCCAATTTAAATTTTATTCTGAATTCAATAGGAAGCCAATGCCAAATGTTATTATAAACGTTTTTTCTGGACTTCAGAGCGACTGTATGACCTCGTCCTTGCTCATTTTTCAGTGAATTGATCGTGTGAGATCCTTTACCATGATTGCTGTCCGTTCGATAGGATGCCACTTTATATAAGGTCCCTGTGTACGGACCGATATTTATATCTCCGAAATAAGCCACTTCGGACTGTTAGATTAAGGTAGAAATTCCTCATCCACGCTGTCTGCAAAGGAGAAGCCGCATCATATTAGACCAAGAGGCCTATGTATAGTCTGGAAGATCCTATAAAAAGGTGTTTTAATGGTGTGTAATATAATTGTTCTCAATGTGCTATGGTAATGCCCTGGTCATAACAATGTCTGGCGCCGCCTCTGTGGCTGCAGTCTAACAACATGACCGTTTTATTCCACAAGCAGACAATCTCACACGCAGATCGTTTTTAATAAGAATGTTATACTCTGTATAAATGTATGTACACCAAAGTGGAGATATGCAATTGGTTTTAAAAGAATATACTTACTTACTTACTTACTTACTTACTTACAACTATTGTATTGTATTGTATTGTATTGTATTTTATGGTTCTGTCAACCACTTGCGGCAGCCCTTGAGCAAGGTCGCGGCACCTAGTTTACGAAAAACTGCTCGAATTAAACACCTTTAATTTTATGCATGATTGCATTATAACAACTATTAATGTGATTTAATTTCTTGAATTAAACATAACCTCAAGCCATAAAACGCATTACATAGCAGATGATGAATCTGTTTTTAAAGGTGTCTATTACACAGGATCACTACTGTAGTAATTTTTTGTTTTTAAACGACAAAATGGCCGCTGCTGTCAACGTTCAAAGGCAGTAACAGATGTCAGATTAAATATGGTTCCCTAACTGGTCTATAACTATGTATTATTTTTTGTCTAATCGATATCTAAACTGTTGATTTTGTAATCTTGTTGCGTTTGTGTCAACGAGTTTTTTAAAATAAAGGAATAGTAGTAGTAACACAATAAACGTCTTATTTACCTGAGCAATGTTTCTTTCTGACTATATGCGAAAGCCGTAAGTTATCTGCGACCTCATCTTGTTCCTTGCGCTCTGCTGATTGGCTAGATCTTTTTGTTCCTAGGACTAGGACTGCCTTGGCTCAACGCCGGGCATTTGCTGTGGTTGGTCCCTCTACTTGGAATGACCTTCCCCCCTCATTAAGGGCTAAACTAATGACTAATTTTTCCTCTTTGGTCTCTCGTTCTTTAAAGACGTTTCTGTTCCCCCGGGGTTTTCGTGCTGAGAGCGCTTCTGAATAGTTATTCTGAGAGAGAGGCGCTATATAAATCTTTAGATACAATAAAATACAATACAATGATGTTACTAATATCGATTTAAAGTGTACAATAGATTTATTGGATGTTGTTCCTAAGAAGGTCGTCATACAGAATTGATGTTCTATATGACGAATCTCATGTTCGGCTGATAACGATATGGTTTTACTGCAGGCGCTATTATTTGTTTCCTTGTGAATATTGCACTTTCGTTAATTAGAAAATAGCAAACAAATTATATCTCATGGCTACGGAAGAACACTAAACAGTGGATAGATGGTTGGATGGATGGATGGATGGATGGATGGATGGATGGATGGATGGATGGATGGATGGATGGATGGATGGATGGATGGATGGATGGATGGATGGATGGATGGATGGATGGATGGATGGATGGATGGATGGATGGATGGATGGATGGATGGATGGATGGATGGATGGATGGATGGATGGATGGATTATGATGGATGGATGGATGGATGGATGGATAGTTTAACGGCATCTAATGGCACCGTTGACAGAAATATTATTTTGAACAGCTCTTACCGTTCTAATGGCATAGTACAGCTAACCAGGGGAGTTTATAGGTCGGTTGGTTGATGCTAACGACACTGTGTCATAACCTAGATAATTGTCGTCGCCCTCCTTCTTCTCAGGACTTTGGACTGGCACTGCCAGAGTAGTAGTAGTTTCAGTTTAACGACACTGTGATAACAAAGATCATTACTGCCACAGTGCGGGCTATAGCGAAGTTATATATTTATAGCCTCTGCAGCAATCAATTTAAAGGTGTTTAAAACTAGCCGACAATTATTTGTAGCAGCGAGCGATAGCAGCGTAGTCCTAATATAAACTAAACAGAGCGACATTGTAACCGTGTAAATCGTTGTTCCGAACGACGAAGTGTTCCTATAATATTATTATCAGAAAGACGTAATTCACCCTATTTCTAATGTACAGGCCATTCTTCTGCTCATAAGTAATATAGTGTGAATATTACTCTTAAAAGAGGTGGCCAAATACCTAAAAACTTCTCATCTTATCATATCGCATGCTACAGCGTAGAAATATATATATATACAGGTATTAGATTAAAGTCCGTTCTTAGGTTTAAACTAAATGCAATTATAATAAGAATAATAATAATTATTATTATTGTTTTTGTTGTTGTTATTAATATTATTTATTATTATTATTCATTTGTTTATTTATTTTATTATTATTAGTAATAGTAGCAATATTAGTTGAGGCAATAGTTGTAGTATTTGTAATATTTCTTATTATTACGCATTAATTATATTTATGCGACACTTATAATGACTTGACAGCAATCAATGGCGCTGTGCTTTTGTGAGTGCATAACTTTTCAAGGTTTCTACACAGTAACCGATTCAACGGAGTAGGCTCTAACCGTAGTCTCTACGTTACTATGGGCGAGCGCTCTATAACAAATCGGATGAATAGACAACTTATGGCGGGGGGGCCCGATAGCGCATTGGATAACACGCTGGCATGGAAAGCGAGAGGTACCGAGTTCGAGTCCCGTAGGGCGGATATGCTGTGTAGGCTGCTATTAGCGCCGTTGTATTGCAGGCTGTCTGTTCTGTTGGTAGTTAAGATTTAAATTGCATAACATGCAAATGTACAGCGCAGTGCGTTTGTCAGGCGCTTCAATAAAGAAAAGATTATTATTATTATTATTATTATTATTATTATTATTATTATTATTATTATTATTATTATTATTATTATTATTATTATTATTATTATTATTATTATTATTATTATTATTATTATTATTATTATTATTATTATTATTATTATTATTATTATTATTATTATTATTATTATTATTATTATTATTATTATTATTATTATTATTATTATTATTATTATTATTATTATTATTATTATTATTATTACATAGGCATTTTAGTTATAGAGAGAAAAATTATTGTGAATATTTCTCGCCTTCATGTAGACAGTTCGCAATCGATTGGAGTAGTTATAGTTTCAGTTTAACGACACTGTGTGATAACAAAGATCATTAGCGTCGCACTGAATTGGCGTAAGCTCCTCTCTCCTCAGCGCTCGTGAATAAGCTGGTGCCCTGCGCTTAGCTTTCAAGTGACGCTTTAGAAGTTTGTAGCTTACGATTACGGTTACGATAACTTTATCTGACGATAAATCTACATACTACAGAAATGATCCCTAAAACTATAATCTTGAGCTTCGTTCAGCAGGTGTCTAATGTACATATGCAGTAAATGGTAACGACATCTCCCGGCTGACAAGGTCCTTGACGTCGAACTGAGCTTACCTATAACGCTAACAGAGTGTGAAAAAGATAAAAACATACACATCTATCGGCAAAAACCACGTGATTTGTTTGCATGTACACTGTGTCCGAAAAAAGGGACCCTTTTGGTAATATGAAAATAAACTAGTAAATGTTCATCGATTTTAAAATTCCAAGACCATTTTAATCCTGATAATTATAATTTGCTAAATGCTGGTTAAAGTATGAAAGTTTTTGTTATTTAATAATGACGTCATAATGACGTCATTTTCATCAAAATTCAAGCGTCAAGGACGGCACAAAAATCATCTAAAAGTTTCAATATTATTTTAAACTGTCATTTATCAATTATAAAGTTTAGTTTAATTTAATTTTTATATCTGAATAATATTAGACTACAAGGCGTGCTCAAAGTGTCCGCCTTCGGCCTCAACACAAGCTTCAAGACGAGCGCGCCATTGGCCAATTGCAGCATTTTCTAACCGTGTTGTTTTTACAATTTGGTATTTCAAGACGTCATTATGACGTAATTTTTTAACTGGGCCGTTCATAAATTACAGTTTTGTTGATAATTATGTCAGGATTAAAATGGTATTGGAATTTTAAAAATCGATGAACATTTACTAGTCTTTTTTCGTATTACCATACCCTTTTTTCCCCGGACACAGTGTATTTATCTGTTATGTTTGCATGCATACATAGAGCTATTAAAGAAAGCTGTAATATGCCAAAACTAATCTTTGTCGGCGGCGACGGCCTATGTTGTCATAAGCTGCCGTTAAACTGAGGACACACACGCATGTATACATGTGTGTATAATTATATGTATTTTGCTAATTAATTACACTTAATTATTTGAATTATATAACTAATGCGTAACCCCTTTTCTGTACAGTAAATACAATTGATGAGTTTCTTGTGGAAGGACATGACGTTGACTAACCCTTACCGGAAAACTCCGAACATCCACGAAGAAGCAGCTACGAATATTAATGATATGCAAGCGGAGGATAATATGAACCCAATGAACCGTCGATTTCTTGCGTATCAAAATTTTAAGTTATATATCATTATAAACCATACATCTATACCAATAAAATAATTATTTGAAACAATTATATATTTACCTAGAGTGAAATAGATTTATTCAAATTGCAATAGAAAGCACGTTCCAGAAATTTTATACACCCTTATTAACGAATACCTAATGCTATATATACCTGTGACTTGTAATCCGTGTCTAGCTGCAACCTCTAAACTGACTTTTCCATGGATACCAAGTCACGTGGGTATAACTGTCGACTTGACGCAAGTAAGGAAGTCAAAGATGCTTATAATGATATAGATTACAATAAGTAAGTAAGTCTATTCTTTATTTATCCAACACTTTTGCTTACATGAAATTAAACATTATAAAGCATTCTTGTTAAAAACATTTTTCATTAAGTTGTCAGACTTTGGGACAATTCGGTCATGCGGTCTGGGACGAAGGGAATAGGGGAGTGTCTTTACAGGAGTGTACAGAGTGTTAACTCAGTTATCTACATTTGATAGAACGTACGTCCCATGCACACTGTACATACGGTTTCCGGCAGCGGCGCCGCCAGGATTTTAACTGTGTACGCACAATAACCCGGAGACGACACGTAGGCCGGGGCCCGAGGGACGAAGGTCAGTGGAGGGATACGATGAACGGGCGTCCGAAGGACGATCGCTGTGGCCTGCAGCGCCGAGCAGGGGAGGGGTATGGGGAGGGGATGTGCCCCTCCTCACTTTAAACTTTTTTGAATTTCCACACTGTAATTTTAAGCAGTCATCGGAACAAAATTGCTTCATCATTTCAATGCTTGTTGGAACCAGATGTCACTCGTTGCTAAGATGTAGTTTGAGTCGCGTTTGACTGCAGACAATACTAGCAAACCAGACACTTATTGAATTTAATATAAAAACTAGAAAATACGTTCAATTTCTAAGAGCGCTATAAGCCTTAAGGTAAACATATTGCTGACCAGACATAATTAGCATAAATAGTTTATAAATAGTACACAATCCAAAGCGAGAAGGATTCAACTACCGAATCGTTGAAGCCATGAGGTAGGGACCTAACGATATAGTTTTACTAAATGTTCAAGGAAACCAACATTTTGAAATTTGATATCTTGGTAATTTGACAGATAGCACTCTTATATTTGTACACCATTTAGGTGTACAAATATAATATTTGTACACATATAATTTAAACAGTAGATTATACTCATTATTTATATGATAGTATCATATTTTATAATAGTAAATAATGTCATTATACCATATAATATCAATAGATTATTTTTTAAGTCGATAGATT
>JACEVL010003688.1:0-14122 GCA_020284085.1 Aporrectodea caliginosa
TTTCCTGGCTTTTTTGATTTTCCAAAAAAAATTTTTTCCAAAAATTTTTAAAATGGCCGGGAAAAAAACAATTTTTTTTAAAATTTAAACCCCCCGGTAATTTTTAAGAAAAAGTTTACAACTCCTTTACAATTAGTTTTTCTATTAAAATAATTTTTTTTAAAATTAATTTGAAATTTAATCCACAAAAATTTTTAATTTTTTTAAAAATTTAATGCCCAACTTAATCAAATTTAAATAATTTTTTTAAAAACAGTGACTTTTTTTTCTTTAAATTTTTTTTAAATGGAAACATTGTAAAAAATTTTAGGTAAAAAATTTTATTTTTTTAATTTTTAATAAAAAACCCAAAATTTGAAAAAAGGGCCAAATTTGTCAAATTTAAAAAGGTCTGCTCAATATTAAGTATGCTTCAGCACTCCAAAGCAAATATGTGTGTAAGAATTGTTTTAAAATTTTTCCTGACTTTTTTTCTCTAATCCTATTTCTGAATTTGCCTCCGGTTGTGAATATACCCATATAAATTAACAAATACTATACCATACAATACAATACAAATGGAAATAGTTGCTATAGAATTTATTATTTACTTTATTTACAATATTTAATTTGACTTGGTGACCGATAAGCCCATGACAATAAGTCTATGACCAATCAGCCTACATGTATGACCAATGGTCCGTATACCAAAAATACAACGCCTACTCGTTCTAAAACATACTTTTAGTCGTTCGAACACGGACAGGAACTACGACAGACTGTTCTACCCACATAATTTTGAGTAGGCTGCTCAGGATCTTTAGAGACATATTGACTACAAGATTACTATGAGTAGGCCTACTAAGTTTGCGAATTTGTTCCAGTCAACCTGGGTCGCAATTGCTATAGAAACGTTTACAAAATAATTAAATTTCGTAAAATGCGATACTACTACAGTAACTGGTATGGGTTAAATCACAAATCCAAAATCCGGGCGAACATAGGCTATTAGTTGTAGCGCTTTTGCTCGTTCTCATGTTTGTCGATTTTGCACTTAACTTTTTTTTATAAACGAAAATAACGATAAAGTATCGTTAGAGTTATTTTCGTTTTAGTTATGGTTAATTATATTTTTAGTTAGAGTTATAGTTATCGTTAACGAAATCATTTTATTTTCGTTAACGAAAATTTTTGTTATCGCTGTCGTTAACGAGAATCACACTGACAAAAACGTAGGCCTATTTCAGTCAACCCTAGTTTCCTGTTACAGCTATGATTTTGAGTTTGGAGTAATTCTGGGAAATATAAATAATGATATATAATTTCTGACAAGATAGGTGGAAAAGCCTTGTTTCGTGGTCTTTAAATTTTGTAGAGAAAAAACTTGTTTCAATCTTTTAAATAAAACTTGTTTTTTTCTTCAACTTCCTGAAAATAAAAAATCAAATTGCATAATTATTACTCTGATTTTAAGAAAAAATAAATATTATTATATTTCACTATATTATTTATAATCTAAAATTCGCGTGTCTCTGTCATCTTCTTCTCATAGTCCCGTTCAGCTTCAAAAATCTAAAGTAACTTTCATTATGGTCTTAGTGCAGAGCATTTGCTTTATACACATCCACTTCTTGTGGTTTTACTGACTGCTATGTTTAGAGGTATGGTTTGTCACGGTTTTGTGCCTGAGGCTTTTGGTAATGGCATTATAATACCATTGGTGAAAAACAAACTGGCTGATTTGAGTTCTGTAGATAATTATAGAGGAATCACTCTTATCCCGGTTATTTCAAAACTATTTGAATGCATTTTATTAAAGATATGTGCAGATTATTTTAAGTCTGATGATTTGCAGTTTGGGTTTAAGCAGGGTGTGGGTTGTGCTAATGCATTATTTGCAATGCGCTCCTCGATTGATTTTTTTGTTGACAGGGGCAGCACTGTTTTCACAGCAGCTCTGGATATTAGTAAGGCATATGATAGTGTTAATCATTATAAGCTGTATTCTAGCCTCTTAAGGTCTGGGTGTCCAGAGTGGGTGGTTGATATTCTGGTGGATTGGTATAGTAAACTATCGGTTGCAGTGCGTTGGAACAGCAGTATGTCTAAGTCATTCGCAGTTAAGAGTGGTGTACGGCAGGGAAGTTCTTTGTCGCCTTCGTTGTTTAATGTTTTTGTTAATAAGTTCATCGTGGATACAAAAGCAGCAGGCCTAGGTTGTTGTATTAACAAGTCCTGGCTTGGTTGCATCATGTATGCAGATGATATCATTTTGTTATCGGCTTCGGTACTAGGGCTTCAGGCCTTACTAGATAATTGTGATGTCGTTAGTAGTCAGTTAGGCCTGACGTTTAATTGTACTAAATCTTGGTGCTTAGCATTCGGACCTCGATTCAAGGCTTCCCTACCAGATATGTTTCTAGGTCACAAAAAGGTTGAGTGGTCAGAGCAGATTAAATACTTGGGAATCATCTTTTGTGCTGGTAGTAAACTGAGTTGTGATGTAGACTGCATAATGCGCAATTTTTATGCAGCTTCCAATAATATTTTCAATAACTCTTCAAGTTTGTCGGAGTTAATGCAGCTTTACTTACAGCAGACTTATAGCTTACCAGTTTTAAGATATGGCTCAGTTGCTGTGAGATTTTCTCAATCTCAGCTGAGTAAACTAAATGCTTGTTGGAATAATGTTTATCGTAAAATATTTGGTTTTCACAAATGGGAATCAGTAAGAGAATTTATTGCAGGTTTAGGCAGTTTGGACTTTAAATCTATGAGAGTTATTGCTATGGTTAAATTTCTTAAAGACATGCTAACGGTGGATAATAGTACACTAAATATGCTGTCATTGACATTCAGTTATGGCCATGAGCATATTAATTTAGTTTCTGGTTATGGTTTGTCTGTAAAAGACAACATGTATTATGTAAGATCGCAGGTTCACTACGTTTATGCTTCGAGAGGAGCAATAGTTTGAGTTGTCTCCCAGTCTGTTTGGGAAGGAGACTCAAGGAGTTCTTGTATTTTTGTATTTCTGTTCTAGTCTGCTTAGTTTGCTTAGTTTCTCTGTTCTGCTTTGTGCGAAATAAAGTATATATATTATTATATTCTCTTATTACTTAAGCTGAAAAATCAAAATCTGTCCGTCATTCCAATCGTTGTCAGCTACAAAAAGTCGGCAATTTGCATCCTCCAGAAGAATCCTCGTTGGATTTCTCAATTCGTGGTATACTTCTGAGAGAATTTCTCTCTGAAATTTCAGGTCTGAATCCAATAACAAAACTCTACTGTTATTAAGATCAGCGACCATCACGAATCCATTTCCATCGACGGATAAATAGACTGGATCACTCATTAATCCGGCGGTGATTCCAACATTCCCACCGAATGATTTCTTAAGTTTTCCATCTGCATCCACTATACACACTCCATGCAGATCATCAAGATAGCCATGACTGACCACGAAATTACCATTGGTCAGTTTTATAGCGTGTAATGGATGGAGAATACCTGTGTCTGATGATAGATCTATTTCACGGATCAACTGTCCATCTGGCGAATATTCATTTAATTTATTCTTTACAAAAACAGTAAAGATAACATTCGAATCATGTGTGACAGATAGCCCGTCTCCAAAATCGTCTCCTGTTGACCAATTCTTTATTAATTTTCCACTTGGATCAACTCTCAAGATTTCATTCGACTGATCGATGCCTTTGCAATTGATGATGTATAGACATTTATTTCTGCTGCAGGATCCTATGTCATAGGGATCAAATAATTCCTTCAAATTCCATCGACGACTGAAACTGAATCTCATCGAATCGTAAACTTCAACTTCAGAACTGTCTTCACTCACAACAAACAATTCTCTGTCTAAGATGGCCAATCCGTTGATTGATTTATTCTTCTCTTCTGCGGCTGTAATTCTGATAGTCTGAAGTAAGATTGGATCCGACTTGTATTTCTCTGGAAGTTCACCTGAAAGTGAGAAGAAACTAGATTAAAAAAATAATACTATATTTATTCTTTAAAATTTAGAGAGCAAAGTATTACTCGATTTGTACTCACGTCACTCTGGAGAAAAATAGCTTGAAGTTGGATCAACAGGCGATGGTGTTAGCAATGACGAAACAGAGCAAGTAAGAGAAACAGGCATTACAGGGCAGAGAGGCAGCCATGCAGAGGGTAGTTTTAAGTGCATGCTCAAGGTCACCTAGTTGAAAGCGAGAGAGCGCCGCTGCGTTGCAAAACGCTTGCTAAAATTCCATGATGAAATTATTTCTTCAATATTACTAGCATGACTGAGTGATAAAATGTTTGCAAATTATCATCAAGCTAAGTAGACCTGCATCAACAATAACACAATGAAGCGAATTATTGAGTCTTCGCGTCTAAAGCAGTAGCGTCCAAGCGGATCAAATGCACTTTCAGACCGTTTGCTAAGTCGTCTCGTTGGGTGAGGATACCTACCGGTCCACATTGTAATAATATTGCACTTGTAAACTGACATTTATAAAGCGCCATTTCAAGAATAAACTCATCAGTGGCTCTCCAGACTCAAACAAGTGAAATCAGTGTCAAATAATGCAAACTTCAGTCGATTGGGGAAACTGTGATATAGATATAGTGAAGAGCTCGAGCAGCAGTTCTCGGGAAAAGCGATTCCAGCTGGTGAGTCCAACGCAAAGTTTCTGGACTGAGCTGTACCAGTACACATGAAAGGGACATTCAGGAGTCTACTGGCTGCTGACCCAATGGTGCCACGACCCCAGACCGCGGGGAACGAAATGCACAAGTCCCTACTGGCTTGAATCTCGATAAAAATTTGCAATGAGCTTGTACGATCCGTTAACGGGGACCTATAAGGGCATGGCCCATGCCCTTAACCCTTGAACGGTAACCTGGGGGTAATTTCTACCCCCAGACTGTTATAACTGCTGCTATTAAAGGAAGTACTAGAAATTTTTACAATCGCTTTGGTGACTTTTCCTGACATTGACCATGCTTCAAATTATGTAAAAAACATTGTGCATACTGTCACCATATTTAACATATTTTCAATATGGCGGCGAAAAACGAGATGTTATGAAGAAAAAATAATTGCATAATACTATTTCAAGCAAAGGAGAATCTGAAATTCGTTAGTCCACATCCAAACAAATAACATAATGCTATATAAACCTATAACATACGAAATAAAGCTCAGGTAATGTTATCTTTTATGTACACTACATGTCAGCAACCATAAATGTAACAGCATGCCTTTCATCTTCTACTGACTGTCTTCTAAGACGTCTTCAATTGTAGGCCTACATCTCTTACATATTAGCTTCTTTTCAGCATGCTGCTGACAAACAAATTGTTCACATTCAGTGCATTGGTTTTCAACTTTTATATCTTTTTTTCTGGGGCACACATGACATCGACCACGCTTTCTCGACTTCTGCGACTCCGGTTTGAGTAACACGGGATGCACCCCAACAGACAACATTGCACGAGCAACAGACGGCTGATGTGATATTCTTGGCACATTGGCACGCATTTCCTGAATGGAAGCAGTGGCTTGAGCTGCATTGAGCCGTCTGGGTCTTGCAGCCATGACCAGAAAAAATTGTAGTAGTAATAGTTATGCTAAATGGTAACAGTAACGCAAACACATTCAATAAACATGAAATATTAGCAAAACCGACTGTTGGTTTTATTATAACGACGCAATGACGTCATTATAGTAATGACGTCAGTCATCTGCATAGAATATCCATGTTAAATACAAAGAATATTATCAAACTATGATGTACTGTATCGTTGTAATTAGAAAAATTCGTTCCTACTTCACATACAACAGTAGTTACCCCCGGGGGTAGAAAACACCCCCAGGTTACCGAGGACCGGTGTAAAAAAAGGTTACCGTTCAAGGGTTAAAGGTCCCAGAGTACTGATCGTAATTAATTTCATTCACCATCACTGCACTCTGCACTGACTACAGTGTGAATCGATGCCATGCCGCAATGCGGCATGGCAACCATTCACAATCACTGTAGAATGTAACAGTGGTGACTGAAAAATGAGGTTGTTATGGTTGCTAGTGAAAACATTGCGGCTACATTTTAATTTTGCAGTTTGCCACTACTACTGCTACTATTTGTTTATTACACAAATTCATTGACACGAGCACAAAAAGGTACAAAAGCTACAGCTTAGAGTTGGAATAAGGAAATAATAGTCAAATGGCAAAGAGATTAAGGAATGCATAGAAGTTGGATCAAGGCTTAGTGTGAATTTGTTTCTATTTTGGCAATGTACTAATCAAAGTTCGACCGTACGTTACAGCAGAAAATAGCGTACGCGTACGGTACGTAATTTACTAAAAATAATAGCGTACGCGTACGGTACGTTCGTATTCCGTACGTATGAGCAGCCTTTAATATTAGTTGCTTCTCGTGACGTCACATTTTGTCTCCTCATTTTCTCGTCGTTTTTTTCTCGTCGTTATTACGTCACTTTACAGTTCTTATTTGTAGTTCCGTTTCAGCGAAGAGGTAAATTATTATTTTGTTTTTATTTTGTATAATTTTCCATTCTTTAATTTGTAATTTTGTTATTCCTTGTTAATTCTATAATAAAAAAATATAAAAATTAGCGTACGCTATTTATTAATTTAGCCAAAAAATAGCGTACGCGTACGGTACGCATTTCAGCAGAAAAAATAGCGTACGTTCCGTACGTACGGTCGAACTTTGGTACTAATCATGTCGTCGCCTGTTATTTTATAGCCTTGATTTGGAATGCCATCGACTCAATCATGCGTAGTTCTGTCAAGGCAATGCTCACCAAAGTATTCCAAATGAGACTGTTGAGACATGTAGAATTACTTGAATTAAAATATTGAGTGTTATGTTAATACTAAGCACAATAATTCTATTTAAGAACTGCAAAATTTACTATGAGCCATAGAAAACTATGGCGACTTAAATGTGTACCTGAAAGTGTTTGGTGTTGTAGAAGTTTCATTAGCTTATCGTTCTCTTGCTGTGTTTCTTCTAATTCCCGTTTCATTTTAAAATAATCCTCGTTTTTGGCTATGAACAACAAAATGCAGAATTATTTGATTATCTTCGAATAATTTCATCAAAAGATGGAATAATACTCACCAAAATCAATCGAGATAACTGCCTTTGACCGAAATTACAAAGACTTTAGGAAAAATTCTGTTATTTTCTGGAATAAACACGTGATGAACATTTGCAAAGCGAAATAATTTACAAATTGCGTCGTTTCAAAATAATGCCTTATTAGCATTTCTGATATTAATGCACAGGTCTTTCCTGAGATAACTTTCTCCCTCACGGTTCGTGACCTGGGCCTCACCCTTGACCAAGAACTTAGTCTTTCTCAACATGAGAATTTGATCTCCCGAAGCTGTTATTACCAGCTTCGCCAGCTCCGAGTGGTTTCTCGCTCTCTTTCTCATGACGCACTAGTGGTTCTTGTGCATGCTTTCGTTTCTAGTCGAATTGACCACTGTTGCTCGATCCTCGTTGGCCTCCCCCTTGGGGTTCTTGGGCGACTAGATCGAGTTCTGCGCTCGGCTGCTAGGCTCATTGGGCGAATTCCAAAATTCGGCTCTGTGTCTGCCTACATGCGCGATGTGTTGCATTGGTTACCTGTGGCCCAACGGATCCCATACCGGGTTGCTGCGTTGGTATCACGTTGCATCCTTGGCTGTGCTCCATCTTACCTGCGTGATCTCTGCCACCCAGTGTCCGACGTTGTAGCGCGTCGGGCGCTTCGCTCCGCGACGATGGGCCAACTTCTGGTTCCACGGGCTGGCTTGACTGCTAGGCAGCGCCAAGCTTTCTCGATTGTAGGCCCCTCCATCTGGAATGGCCACCATTCCAGATGGAGGGGCCTACCATCGGAGCTGCGTTTACTGCCTTTGACTGATCAAACCTGGTTTTTATAAATCACTCAAGTCTTTTTCTTTTGCCGTGGCTGGACTGGGAGCGCCTCTGAGTAGATTTCTTGAAGGGGCGCTATATAAATCTCCAGAATGAATGAATGAATGAATAAATTTAACAAATGTTCAGAGAAAACATTAGATACGATAATAAACATCGACGGTTTCGGAGAGACGCAGAGTGTTAGAAACTAGACTATAAACCACAGAAAACGAAGCTTCATGCCATACCTGTTAGTGTTTGGTGTTGTAATAGTTCCCTTAGCGTATAGTTCTCTTCCTGTGTTTGTTCTAATTTCCGTTTCATAAAGATATAATCAACGTTCCTGGCTATGAACAATGAAATATAGAATCATTTTAGTATCGTCAAAAAATTCAATCAAAATATGGAATATTATTCAACAAAATTAGTCGAGAAAACTGACTTTGACCGAACATACAAAAACTTTATAATGAATTTGTCTGGTTTTTCCTGGAAAAAGTTCACATTATAATTCTAAAAATTGCGTCGCTTGAAAGTAATGGCTTTTTAGTATGTCGAAAATCAATGTAATTAAAAAAATTAAGACAAAATATGAGATAAGATTATAAACATCGACGGATGCAGAGAGAAACAGAGTGTTAGAAAGAGAGACACAAAAACAGGCAGGGATTGATAGGGTAAGCTTTCAGATACATTTCTGAAGTCAGTAAGAAGAAATAATTATGTATAACCAGGATACACAAGTCTAACATAGGTTACAGAAAGTTTCAACAAGGTTATCTGTGATGTGGCATTACTGAGAACAGTTATAGACACAGGCGTTATTTTTTATCCACCTGTCTGCTGTTATTTGTGAACTCAGCTGACAATAAATTTGTTAAAGTCAAAACTAATCGTAACGGGAGGCGTTCAGCACGTGTAAAATTAACTTTACAGCTTATCTAACTGAGCAGCATTCAGAACACAGTTTATGAGCGCTCGTGAATAGGCCGATGCCCTGCTCCTAGCTTTCGAGTGGAGATTTAGAATTTTTGAGATTACGATCACGATCACGATCTTTATAGTATGTCAGGTTGCAGAAAATGTCAACAAGCGATAAGCTTATCTTTACTTAGCCGATTTAAAACCAATTACTGCCGACGATTTACGCAGCATAGGTAAAGGTTTTGTTATTAGAAGAATGCTAAATTTGGAAACTGACGGCAATACATCAGTGTTATTTCTATTAACTATAACTGTAACTGAAATAGCAAAATAACTGAAAAATGTCTTGCAGTTAACTGTAACTGTAACTTAAACTGAAAAATGCTGAATAACTGAAACTGCAATAGTAACTGAAAAACGAAAACTGTATAACTGAAAAATAACAAAAGTTAACTGAAAAATAAAACATGAGTGTTTTTCTTACTACTTTTTGAATGGTAATCCTACTCTAGTCTACGGTCAGTTTTCCATACTCATTTCACTTCTGGTTTGTTTTCAGTTTTCTATGCTAGTTTCACTTCTGGTTCCTTTTCAGTTTTCTATGTTCGTTTCACTTCCGGTTCCTTTTCCTTTCGTTGTGTTGTCGTTGGCGCTAAACCGTAAATTCGTAAAACAATCCACGACTAGAGAAAAATGTTTAAGCCAACTACTATAGTGGTCGAAAAGTAGAAAATGGAGTGTGGGAACATTTTGTTTACCAAACTGCAGACGACAAATTTAAAGTCGATGTTGTGTTCACACCGTTGCTGGCAAGGAAGTTGAAAACCAAGAGTGTGGCACGTTAATTGTCAGTATAGGGCAAGTGTTAATCTGGAACATCGTGTTTTCCTTAAAGTAAACCGACAATACGTTAAATCGCATTGATTTGCTGCGTAAATATTTCTGGTAACTGTTCAGAATATTTGTGGTCAGTGTGTCATTAGTCATCACTTGTGAAAAAAATAACTGATGCTATAACTGAAAAATAAAGAGAACTAACTGAAACTGTAACTGAAAAATAATAAAAAAATAACTGAAACTGGAAAATCTGATTTCAGTTAACTTTAACTATAACTCTAACTGAAAAATCATAAATTAGATAACTATAACTGTAACTGAAAAACCATAACTGAAATAACACTGCAATACATTTCTATATTGGCTGCGATGTCCATAGCATAATGGTAACGCTTTAAGTTAAAAGTTGAATTTATTGGACAGAATGTTTGCGGTGACAGACAGTAAAAAGCATTCAGAAATCAGAACACAGCTCTTTTGACCCGATTCTTAAGTTACTGAGGCATTGAACATTTTCTCCCCATAGACATCTGAATCCTTATTCGCAATTTCGTTCTCTGTTTGAGTCTCTGCACTGCAGAGAATTATTGCAGGCCCAGATGTCGCTTTTTCTAAATCAACTGGTATCCAACCTGTGACAGTAATATTTTATTTGTAACGGGAGTATGTTCCAACACGTAAATAAGTAATCTGTGCGGTGAAGATAGTTTCGACAAACGATGTGTTGGATAATAATAGTCTATTGAAAATGAGCTAGGGGCCTACTGCCGACTGAATATAGGCCTACCATAGGTAAACGTTTCGTTGGTCGAAGTTGACTGAAACGGTGAAAATAGCTGCAAAATGGATAAACTTATAGTATAGCCCTTTTGCTCGTACCAATTACAGACTATTATCAATCAAATGTGCAAGCCCAAGAGCATGGACACGTATTCCTCCCGATATTCGTTTACTACCATACCTCCAGCTGTTTACCCGCATTCAACGACGATCCTAACACACTCATAAGAGGGGATGACCTAATCGCCACAACTGGGGAGTGTGCAACTGTGCATCCGTTTATAAGCCATGTCACTGTATGTTCATCAGCTCTAATTTTCTTAACTCTGTTCTTTAGTTTCTGTACCAAACCTGTCAGTTTCATTATGAATGACTCTTCATCTGTTTGTGTGCTGGCATCGCATACACGTATTTTGCCTAAAGGTTTCGGTCTGTAAGACCTCTCTTGCATCCAACCTATGAAGAAATACAAACATCGAACGAACAATATTACTTAACTCTCTATAAACATGTTCAAGGTTTAAAGCCCCCCCTCCAAACGAAAAGTCCTAGTTACGTCACTGCTGAAATGCCATCTTACAGAAAGACAGCAGATAACAGCATTGAATCCTGGTTAAGAGTAGGCCTACTCTCAAAAGCTTCTTCTAACGAGAAAAACATGATATTCTTGACGAATTTTGAAGTAAACGGTGGTGTTCTGCGACATAATCACAGGTCCCCATGGTAGCACAGATAGGTGTCAAGGGTGCAATATTGTAAATCATTAATAATAATATGCGCACAGAAATGAGTGTCCGTCGTGTTTTCTCGCTGCGTAATTCGTCAGATGGCAGCACGGGCTGGACTCTTCTTTGCGTGGTCGATTCGGAAGGTGGCAGGGGAGCAGTGGCGTCACTAGGCTGGTGGAGTGGGTGCCGGCCGCGCCGGGTGACACTCTCGTAGGGGGTGATACCAAAATGACTGTCTAGAAAATGTGTGCAGAGTTTCAGCAGAAATTTATTACTTTTAAATTAACCATAACAGACAACACAACAACAAAAGCATTTTTCGTAAGCCAGCTTACTTGTATAATTGTATCAATTTACCTAGAGCTGAAACTCTATACGAATTTCTTTTTTGAGCCTTCTGATGCGATCTGGTCAGTGTCGTCAATATTGCCCAATTACAATAACGCTTCATATCATGTGGTGAAAAAGCTAGAGTCGCTTGGACTTTTTCTAAACAAGGAGCACAGTCACCTAGTAGAAGTGCTCTTAAGTAAGTAAATAAGTATATTCTTTAATATACAATTATACATGTAACCAGCTGCCAAACAGCACTCTGTTGAACAAGCATGAGCAATATAAATTCACACAAACATCAAAATCAATCCATGATCATTGACCAGTGAGATTATGAGACATTATTGCGATCAATATTCGAACAATATTCTGACTATAAAATGTTTTCCTCGTTTGGTTGTCAGCTTTTGGCAGCACCCGGTCATGGCGTCTGGGGCGTAGGCTGTAAACCGTTGGCTTCGCTGGGGAGCAACCCGTGGAGGACATGTCCTGGTGTTCCAAGAACAGCTGAAAACAGCCGGGTATCGGCAAGACTGCATAGCTGTTCGATCTTTTGGCTATCACCAGGGAGATACCGCTAACGGGTTAGCCTATTCATCGCGGCTTGGAGCCTTCTCCTTTCTTGCTGCCCAGCATATTCCACCATGCCGGGGAATATGGTATTACTGTAGAAAGCAGAGTTCAGTCCAAGAAGAGGATGGTAGAGGATCAAGCAAGCGATGCTGGACTAAATCTAGTGGGGGAACGGACATTCAGTCATTTCAAGTTGATGTAAAAGTTTCGTTTTCACTACCAACTTGAAGGTAATGGTCTGTTTTTAGATCAATATTAGTCCTAGGGGAGAGCAGTCAGATAAAAAATGAAGCGTGGGGGCTCGAAAAACCCCTTCTGGCCTATGGAAAATATGTGTATTGCTCAAAAGAATTACGAAAACATCAGTATTTACTGTATGAACCATCCCAAGTGACCATGTTTGAAGTGCGTGTAAGAGATGTATAAGGACGCGAGTGTCTGCTTCTTCATGGTTGCATTGCTCCATTGGTGGACTATAAATTTTCCTACATGATGGACTTCATTGCCTGCAGTGATGTATAGAGGAGCTTGAGGCAGACGAAGAAGGGTGGGTGGCAATGATGACGGCAGAACCGAACATTTGGAAATTCAGGAGGCAGATCGTTCGTTAAAAAGTGCTTTAAAAAGGTCTTCCCAAGAGAAAAACATGATTTTGTAGACACAATTATTTTTTAAGTAAATGTCTTCTACATAATTACAGGTCGTCAAAACCGCGCAGATAACAGTGAACCGTGTAAAATGTGTAAATAATAACTAACTATCTGTAAACCTAATTCAGAACTTGTACCATTTCATATTCAAGAAATTTAATAGCTGATACAGCTAATGAATTGCAAAAATTATTAACTCCTTGTACCAAACCTGTAATTTTCTTCATGAAACTTTTTTCTGTTTGCGTGATGGCATCGCATCCATATATGTCGCTTGAAGGTTTCGGTCTCTTCTGGCCTTCTCTCACCCAATCTATGCCCACATCAATGCAGACAATTTTTAGTCGCACGGTCTCGGTCTCGGTGATGATCGAATCTATGATGTTTGTGTATACTTCGCACAGTGTGATGGTAGGCAGGGCTACACTCAAGCGCTCCGCGCCTTGATTCCCGGCTCCCTATACAAGGAGCTGGAAGAGACCAGTAGGACAACCAAGGCAGACACAGACGAGGACAGTGGAGACGAATCTTTGCCTACTGAACTGTTGGCTACGCACAGTCTGTAGATGAGCCCAAGCCCGAGATGATTGGACTATTGAAAAGCTATTGAAAAGGCAACGCTACGGAGAGGGGCATTGGGCACGCCACTGATGATTGTGACGACGACCATTAGTATAAATAGAATTTGTATGATAGACTGTTACCTATAGCCTCTATGAAACCAAAATGGCTGAATCCACAGACTTTAATTTGAATCCAGTTACATTAATCACAAACCATGTTATGGTTCGTGTCTTTAGCGACACTTCTCTACATCCAAACCCCTTTATGAAGATTATACATGTGTTGGTGCAAACAGAGAAACTTCATAAACATTTTATTGCTGCAGTTGCAAGAAATAATGCAAATAAACTTACAGGACAGGAAGCAATCAATTTTAATAACTTTCATCATGAAGATCTACATGCGTAAATGAGTAGCCATTAATATGCAAAACACCCTTTTAGCCACGCATTTCGATCATACATTTATCCTCTCATTTGTTTGCAGTGAAAATTTCAATGCCTTCCCAATACGTTGAAGGATGTAAGGCGAAGTTAGATGTTCAGTCACATTCAAACAAACAGAAATAATTGCATTTGCTAATCTCTGCGTAATTTGAATTTTAACAAATTGCAGCTGATTTTACGCGTTCTCGTTTGGTTTCATGCAAGAAATAGGCTAATTGCAATTGGGACAACTAAAAAATCAGTTGAAAAAGATGAAAAATTACCTTCAATTCCGGTGAAATCTTCAAGAGTGACGATTTCTTCACCTTCCAGACTTATACGTGAGTCTAGTTCTTCCATGTTATGTGGTTCGATTGTCAGAAGCA
>JACEVL010003689.1:0-12061 GCA_020284085.1 Aporrectodea caliginosa
ACTTCTAGACTAATGCCTAGTGTACCTCGCAGTATTTTACGTCAAGTGTTTAAGGTCCATCACAACCCACTTGATTTCTCAACGATAATAATTAGCAATAAAATATCGAATGTAAATACTTTTAAAACGTATTATTACTATATTTGAATTAATATCTGTCATGTTTGCAAATGACTGCCGCATAGAAATCGTGAATATTAATATATGAATATAGAGAACATTATAATATATTATATTCATTTTTTCTCAACAAAATACCATTCATGCATGCACATTTTTTAAAACCACAGTAATATTGAACAAACCTATGCGTGAAAGTTAGCTCGTGTCTTTTGGTCTGTCTGACTTACTATAGTCCATAACCTGTCAGCTTCACCTATTCCGTTTGTCAAATGCTGCTAATTGAATAAATTGAGAAACTATATAGTCCAGGTGTAGGTGCTACTTGGGGCGCGGTCGTGTAGTGGTATGTTCGGTGCCTTGCAGCCGGAGGGTTGCAGGTTCGAATCCACCTCAAGCCGCCGCGTATTGACCCTGGGCAGGTCCTTCACTCGCAATTGCTCATGAATCGGGATAGGAATTGGGGAAAAGCAGTGTTTTCAGTTTGAGTGAAAGACCTGCGGAGAGATTGCAAGAGGCGAGGTTTTGGTAAGTTCGTTTGATGGATCAGATATTTGTCGTAACACCGGCTGGAGATTGTTCCAGAGATGTGTAACAGGTATACGGCTATGGAGCGATTTGCAAATTTCAGTGATAAGGTGACGGAAGGGCAGAGGAGTGTTAGGGCAGCAAAGGAGCGCGTTGAGCGAAGTGGTTGGACCGTGAATAACTGATAGAGATATAAGAGCTGCTAGGATTGAAATGTGTTGTAGGTGAGTGATATGACTTTATATTCTAGTTGTTCAGTAGTTGAAACCATTCTTTTGCTTTATGGCCTTGTGTTGTGAGTTCGGGAGTGGTTACACTGCAAATTTCGTGTAAATGATTTCTCTTGCATATCATTAGCCTTTGTAGTCTCCTTACTTCCATTCCGGCAGCCTGCGATCTTTGAGTGTGGGTCAGTTGGCTTATATTTACCGCTGATCCAATGGAAAATTCTGCCAATTGATGTTTTCCCAAATGCCCAAGTGCTTTTTTCAAGAAATGCCTTCAAACTCACTATTTGTCACCGGCTTTCAAACATGTGGATATCTAACTGCATTTTCACCTGGCTTGTGACTGACCAACCTCTCTTGAGATTTGCATTTCTGTGTGACTTTGCGTGCATTGAAAGCTTTTTAATTATAATAATAAAAAATTTGATAATAATAATAATGACAATAATGATGATGATGATGATAGTAATATGTAGGGCCTATTGATGTGTTTTGTTCATACTGAATGTCCCTATATCGACTTTGAGAATCTTTTGCATGTTACTGTATGCTTACGTGTGTTGATTACTGTTTGCTAGGAATCGACTGTTTCATCGGACTACCAAAGAAAGAAAATTATCGATGTGCTCGACTTTGTGGGTTTGCTCTGACCGTTGTTTTTGATTCGTGGATAAATTCAGAAAATTCAAACTTCTGGATGTGGATGGGAGGGCATGAACCGGACACCAACTATGATGAAATCGAAAAGGTACGCTGAGGTTCTTTCTGCTAATGAAAAAACATTTCTGCAGCTCCCTTGGGAGTACTTTAAAAAGGTTGAAAGAGTTAAGCTGTGGTATTCACTAGATTGGCCCTTATTCTTAAACAACGAAAATTATATGCAAAGCAAAGTTAAGTTTCTCTTTTTAAAGATGTTCCTTTTTTATATTATGTATATATTTTGAGCAATAAATTTTGATATTTACAGGTGGCTCAATGACTAAGTTTTAGCCATATAACGTAAATAATAGAAATAAAAATTGTTTACCATCAGTTTCGCAAGTTGGGATTGCTGTTGCTTCCTTTGAAGCATCTCCTCTTTCTCTCTTTGCTTCTTCTGCTGATGCTGCTACTCAGTCCTACTCCATCAGCTGCATTGACTTCCTGTTGAGTTCAGGGTAAAATTGAAATTGACTTTTTGACCTACAAATCCCTCAGCACACCTCCCTACCTTCAGTCACTCCTAGCACCTTACATTCCTCCTCGTTGTTTACGATCATCTAGTACGGCTCACAACTTTAGCTGAACCCCGATGCAGAACAGGTATGGGCTCGCATGCATTCCATGCCTCTGCCCCCAGGGAATGGAGTCGACTTTTGCTCTCGCTTCGTAGCACAGATTCACTTCCTTCAACAAGCGTCTCAAAACTCACTATTTCTCCTGGGCTTTCAAGCACATGGATATCTAACTACATCTTCTCCTGGTGGCTGACTATCCGCACCTCAGTTTCACATTTCGATGTGACCTTGCGTGTGTTACCAATTTAAATTTCAAATTGTTAAGCTGTGGTATTCACAGCTTAAAACTTAATAATAACAGTAATAACAGTAATAATAATAATAATAATAATAATAATAATAATAATAATAATAATAATAACAGTAATAATAATAATAATTATAATAATATTACGATCATCTAGTACGGTGTATTGCAAGGCTGTCTGATCTGTTAGTAGTTAAGATTTATGTCTTCTGTCATTTGTGTTCTTGTGAATTGTTTCAATTGTATAATTGTACACTGTAACCAGTTGCGGTTTGTCAACCGGATTGTTTGAATAAACGAAATATTATTATTATTATTATTAATAATAATTATAATAATAATTCTTGCGGAGCCAGAATTGACGCCAGAGGTAGCCATGGCCTGTCTTGCTCTCTCGGTTTCGGCCGAATAGCTCGACACAGTGCAATCAATTAAATTATTATACCGTTCCCTTTCAAAGGCAGGGATCCGATCCGTGAAGGAACCGCCAGGACCACTGTGGACGAGTGGCAGAAGACCAGACGGCCTGTCAATGATCTTATGGCGTGCGGGTCGTCATCTGGGCTGGGACGCGATGGTGGTTGACACCCTCGCACCATCATACGTCCACTGCCGTCCAGGCTATGGCAGCGATAGCGGGCGCGGCAGCCGAGGTCGCCACGGAGAGGAAAATGGGACAAATACAACGCTTTTTTAAACACTCACTTTGTCGTGCCTCTAGCCATTGAGACTTTAGGACCAATCAACATCACTGGACAAAACTTTTTATCATATCTACAGGTTCCACCACCGCCGCCGTCATTGCTCTACTACAACAAGTTTCATCAATGCTGTTAACAAATGACTTTGTAGCAGTAATATCGATGGACTTCTCTAAGGCCTTCGATACGGTTCGCCACAGCACCTTGATGTCCAAACTGGGCTCGTTGGACCTCCCGGATGAAATTTACAACTGGCTGGTAAACTACTTTCAAGAAAGAGATCATATTACCAAGCACTTAGGCCTGTTATCGGCTCTTGCTGAGATTAACGCCAGTTGTGTACAAGGCTCCGGGATAGGCCCAGGGTCCTACGTCGTCGGTGCTTCAGATCTCCACCCACTGCACAACTTCAATGTCATGCTCAAATACGCTGACGATACGTACCTGCTCGTCGGTTCAAACAACATAGCAACCGCCGCAGCAGAGTTTAATCACATATCTACATGGGCAGAAGACAACAACCTCCGCCTCAATCCATCTAAGACGCGTGAGCTAATCATCTTCAGGAAGGGAAAGAGCTGCACAGCTTATCCTCCTCGGATAGTACCCGGTGCAGAGCGAGTCAACTCCATCCGGGTACTGGGAGTGACCATCAGCTCTGACCTCAGCATGACTCCACATCTTACAGAGGTACTCTCGTCCTGCGCGTCATCTATGTACGCTCTCCGAGTCCTGCGATCTCACGGCCTCCCCCCTCCCGCCATCCATGTGGTCGCAAGAATGACCACAGTTGCATCCTTGATGTATGCATCGCCGGCTTGGTGGGGGTTTACCCAGGCACGCGACCGGGCCAAGATCGAGAAACTTCTGGACAGGCTAAAGCGAAACGGGTTTCTTCCTCCAAACGCCCCTGCGGCGCCAGACACTTTTTGTAACCAGGGCATAGCCAGGGCAGTCATACAAGTAACCAGTGCAGAGGCGATTTATGGCAAGCGTAGCGCGATCGAGCAATATGGTGACCATATGCATGGTGACCATTTAATTTCGCGCTACAGGGCTGGCCATAAGTCGGCCCTCTGCACTACTATACTTCTCAGTAGAGAGTGACATGGGGAATTTCCCGCGGGGGAAACCGCGGTTACCGCGGTAAATCCCGCGGTAATGGGGACAAAATTGCGGTAATACCGCGGTAATGGGTACAACAATTGCGGTAATGCCGCGGTAATGGGGTTTACTGTCGCGGTAATACCGCGGTAATGGGGAATGAGCCGGCAATAAACCCGGGTGATGTTAAGAACTTGAGAACTGATAAGGAGATTTTTTTTATTTCCTGAAGCCTACTAGTCAGAAATAGACAGGACTTGGTTAATGCAAACTGTCGATAAGATAATAACAGATTAATGCAGTCAGCAATACAAATTAATAGCTCTGTAGGCTAAAAAATGTTATTATTTAAATTTTAATTGGGGTAAACTTTTTGTGGGGAATGTGATGCCGTCCTGCGGGGATGGGGGTGGGGATGGGGAGTAAACCTGCAGGGGGATGGGGTGGGGATGGGGACAAACCATGCGGGGATGGGGTGGGGATGGGGGAAGACTTATATGCTGCGGGGTGGGGATTGGGACGAGAGATTGTCTCCCCGCGTCACTCTCTACTTCTCAGGTCAGAGGCTCAGATGGGCAACACCCTTTGAAGCTGAAAGCTTTTTCACATTTGTAAAGCAAATTTTAACATCTCAGTGAACTTAGTGAAGCATTACTAAAAAATACTCTTTTGGGTAGCATGAGCCACTGATTGAGGTATTGTTTACGCATTTGCTCAAGTAACTCGTGTCATATGAGATGCAATTAGACAACAGTTAACCCTATACTGTCAGTTGTATGCTTAACCTCTGTCATTGCGAAAATGTTTGTGAAAAAGTTTGTTAAAAGTTGGAAAAAGTTTAACTAAATATTTTTAGTTTAGTTAACTTATTTACAAAATCAGTTGCCAACTTTTTGTTAAACTTTCTTATTTTAGTTGAAAAATAGTTATAGTTTAACTTAAAAAATTAGTTGTGTCCATCACTGCAGTGCCTTATTCATCTCAAGGAAAAGGTGTACACGACAATGATAAGACCAGTGATGATGATTATGTGGAGCAGAGGCCTGGGCAGTGACGAGGGGAAGAGAGAGGAAGGCTTCCTGGAGAGAACAGAAATGAGAATTCTGCGGTGGATACTTACTTGAGTCTTCTCTCTCGCTGAAGGATAGGAAAAGAAACGAGGACACCAGAAAGACGCTGGGAGTGGCATGTATTACTGACAAAATACGAGAGGCTAGATTGAGATGGTACGGTCATGTGATGAGAAGAGAGGATGAAAGTTGCATCAAAAGAATTAAGACGGCAGAGGTCACCGGACGCAGCAGCCGTGGATGGCAGAAGAAGAGATGGGTGGGGGACATGATACAACAAGATCTGGTCTCTCAGCTTGAAGAAAGAGGATACCATTGACAGAAAGAGTTGAGCAGAAGGATCCGAGTGGCTGACCCCTCCGCTGGGAGGGACTATTTCAAGTCTGAAGGAGCAATATATATTGGACTGCCGCCTAAACATGCTACTGTCATAGTGCCGTGATGATCGAGGAACGCCATCAATCCACTGACACTGAAGATTCGGGTTTGTCCTGTCTGCAAATAACCAACAGTTGTGTCAATATGGTCTAATTCTCTCGTCTACATATGTCGAGAAGCACAACCAATCTCTAGTAACTTTCAGTTTTCCAGTAGAGAAGTATAGTAGGCCTAGTGTTTGCTACTGACAATAGGCCTCCCGCTTCCATCTTCTTCAAACGGACCACTAGGATGACATGGGCCCTCAGATAAAGTTATGCTCTTAAAGGAAGCAGATGCGATAGTGGAAGAAAAGTGTGCCCGATCAGTAGCGAAGAGCAATCCAGCTTAAATAAATCACAGACGGAGGTAGCAGTTGAATTTGAAGTAATGTCAATTTCCTCACCTCTAATGACGTCTGTTTGCCCCTTGAAAGTTGTCACTTGGCACATCGGAACAAAGTGAACTAACATCGGCTTCTTCCTCCGCTGTATCTGCATTCTGCACAACAGCTGCAGCGGCAGGAATATCAGTACCTGCAGTTTGCATCTTAAAGAACGATTTGGTAGAAGGAGTACCGACAACAGGAGCCTCAAGTTTCGACTTTTCTCTGCTCTTTTCTGAATGCCAGCACTATACTTACGTTTCAAGGAAACATGACTGATGACGATAATTTTCGTTTTAGGTATTATGTTTAAAAGTAGGCCTACAGTAAATGAATGAATATAGCGGTTGTTTTATGACTGGAGACTGGACAATAGGCCTCCCGCTTCCATCTTCTTCAAACGGACCAATAGGATGCCATGGGCTCTGTGTAGTGTGCATACAGGCTTTTTTAACCATGGCTTGTACAGAGACACTCAAAGAGACAGGATGAGACAGAGACTGCGATATATATATAAATAATTATACATATATTATATATACAAGCATTATCTGTATATACACATAATCTTATAATATAAGTCTTAGTCTGTTTACGTGTCCTTCCTTATGTTTGTTTGTCTGTTGTCTAAAGGCTCCGAAACGGAACGCTTTAGCGATTTACAAAATTTTACATAACATTATTACGCCACGTCATGATCAACGCGACTATTTTCAGCTCGCAATTTTATTTAAACGCCGATATATGGACATTTTAAATTTCCAACTGTTTCGACGAGACTATCTTATAATACCGGTCATAGCATGGCCATTTGTACACGTCACTAAATATGCAATATGAAATTACGTCACGCCGGCTAACTATGCAATCTTACGTCACGCGGTCTAACGGCAGAACTTCGTCTATTATTTAGCAAATAATACGCCTATTATAATTTAGAAATAGGGCCTAACCTATTTTCAGCTCGCAATTTTATTTAAACGCCGATATATGGACATTTTAAATTTCCAACTGTTTCGACGAGACTATCTTATAATACCGGTCATAGCATGGCCATTTGTACACGTCACTAAATATGCAATATGAAATTACGTCACGCCGGCTAACTATGCAATCTTACGTCACGCGGTCTAACGGCAGAACTTCGTCTATTATTTAGCAAATAATACGCCTATTATAATTTAGAAATAGGGCCTAACCCGTGTAGTACGGGGAACAAATAATACGCCCATTTAAGGTATACAGATAACCCGTGCAGTACACGGGCAAAGCAACTATATGTTCACCTCTAAATATCGTTTCCATTCAAATATATGGACACTTTTTAAATATTTGAAGCCCATCAGCAAATATAGTAAATAAGTAGCCTTTATTTGCAGCCTTTAAAAATTACGCCTGGGGAAAACCCGGGCGAACGCCGGGTAAAGTTCTGCCGTTAGACCGCGTGACGTAAGATTGCATAGTTAGCCGGCGTGACGTAATTTAATATTGCATATTTAGTGACGTGTGACGTGATTTAGTGACGGTATTATTAGATAGTCTCGTCGAAACAGTTGGAAATTTAAAATGTCCATATATCGGCGTTTAAATAAAATTGCGAGCTGAAAATAGTCGCGTTGATCATGACGTGGCGTAATAATGTTATGTAAAATTTTGTAAATCGCTAAAGCGTTCCGTTTCGGAGCCTTTAGACAACAGAGAAACAAACATAAGGAAGGACACGTAAACAGACTAAGACTTATATTATAAGATTGACAAGGTAACGAAGTTCAAAAGTATGCTCTATTTGGTCGAAGACGGGGAGTATCTCGTTCTCTTTAGAGAATCTTACCTAATTAAATCTCTTTGATGATTCTTACCTTCGCCTTCTGCAAAGTCCTGCATGATCTGGAGGATGTTCTTTGGGACGCAGGCGACTCCGAGTTCGTGGTACCTGTTACGGATTACATAACGATTAGCTAACTACAACAGATGCGCGTGTTATTCCAGGAGGAGATGTTCGATGTTGTCAGGACTTTACATTCTTCGCAGTTTCTGTCAGGGTGTATATCGTGTGAAGACAGTGAAGTCACTGATTCAGCAGCACTCCATATAAGCGTTAATAGTATATAGCTAGTTTACTGTCCTTATGTGGGAAGTTGGTCACATGTGCAAGAGACCCGTGTGCAAACTCGTCCAAAACAGCAGACTACAAATAAAAGGAGAGCAAATACGGCAGGAGGAGCAAATCGCTACAACTAAATGACTGATGATGCATATTGCATGACTGTGTGTAAATACAGTTGTTCATTTAACATTTACTAAGAAACACTTGTAGGTTCGTGGGAAGAAATATCAAATGGTGAAGTTTATCAAAGTTCATACCATGCGAACGTTGTCTTTTACCCGGGAGCCACCTCTAAATGCAGATCGATCAGCTTCAAATTTCACACTAAGTGTTTTTACCTGAATGAAACCATTTGAGAAGTTGAGAGTTACAAATTTCGAAAATGAGAAAATAAGGGTCACCTTAGTATTCATTGATCGTTTATAACCCATCGTTTCCTCTTGAAACCATGTCACTATACTGCCCAGTCACAATTCCCTGAGATTACTTTGTTGGACTTTGGCCATACTGATTTTAGTAACGGATATCCGGTTAAAGGATTTCAGTTTGAGTGCAGTTCAACTGATTGTAGTTTAGCTGATTTTAAGTTTAACTGATTTTAGTTTAACGGATTTCCGTTTGACTGATTTCAGCTTGACCTTAGAGCAGCCCAAGATAATATTCTTCCTGCATTCCGCGAGATTCCTTGTGCGTCAACGCATGGCTTTGCAACAGCGGCTGGTCTAGCCAAGCTTTACGGCATTCTAGCTAATGGTGGTCGCCACGAAAATCAGACGCTGCTGTCACCAACTGCTGTGGAAAAGCTCAATGAACAACTTGTGAGTGGAATCCAGTGCGTCTACTGTCGGAACTCTAGGCCTACCTATGGTCGAGGAACCATCATACTGAAGTCAGCAGATGTAAGTTTCCACTTTTTTACCTTAGTAAAAATTGCTTAAAATATTTACACTGTAGAAAGTTTAAAACCTGCTGGTTATAGGAAGAATTAATAATGGATATGTTTTTAACTTGTTTATTTTTGCTACTACATGTAGCTGTTTGCCCGTTCTAAGTCGGTGTCATTTTTGCCAACTGTGCTATCTTCTGCTCACTGGTCTGTTCTATTCACTCTGCCCTCTTCTGCTGACCGTGATCTCTTGTGCTCACTGTGCTCTCTTCGGCTCACTGTGTTGCTGTTGTGCTCACCGTGCTGTCTTGTGCTCACACTGATCTCTTTTGGTAACTGTGCTCTCTTCTTCTCACTGTGCTCTCGTCTGCTCACTTTCGTCTCTTCTACTCACTGTGTTCTCTTCTGCGCGACCTGGGCGTCACATTGGACCGAGAGCTCTCCTTTGCTCCCCATATCAACCTCCTTAGCCGTGACTGCTTCTACCAATTGCGTCAGCTTCGCACTGTCGCCCGCTCACTCACTGCTACTGCTGCTTCCACTCTTGTCCATGCCTTTGTCACAACCAGACTTGATTACTGTTGTTCACTTTATGCTGGCCTCCCGGCTGTTCGACTGGGGTGCTTGGATCGGATCCTGCGTTCTGCTGCCCGCCTTATTGGCCGCATACCAAAATATGGCCATATCTCTGGATACATGCTCGACGTTCTCCACTGGCTCCCCTCTGAGCAGCGGATTGCGTACAGAACAGCTGCCCTAGTCTGGCGCTGCTTACTAGGTTTCGCTCCTGCCTATCTTCGTGAGCTCTGCTGTCCTGTCCTTAGTGCTAGGGGCTCTCGATCCCTCCGCTCATCTGAACAGGCACTCCTACTTGTCCCTTTTGCTCGAACCTCCACTATGCAGAATCGCGCTTTCTCGGTGGGGGCCCCTCGACCTGGAATGGCCTTCCTCTGGAGCTTCGCCTTGTTCCTAGGACCTTCTCTCCCACGTTCTTTTCTCACCTTAAAACCGTTCTTTTTGGCCGTGCTGGAGTCGGGAGCGCCTCTGAGTAGTTTCCTTGAAGGGGCGCTATACAAATGTTCGGTATGAATGAATGAATGAATGAATGAGATATAGGACTTTTGATCACTTGTTTAAATGTGGCCGTACGTTGACTCTCCATCTTGCTCCAAATGTTCTACAATCATCCTTCTGCTCTTCTGTCCTGTGTCTGCCTGCCTGTGTCTGTCTGTATCTGCCTGTCCTGTGTCTGCCTGCCTCTATCTCTCAGTCTGCTTAAGTCTGAGAAAGGGCTTTTCAGCCTTGTAATGCGATTCATTCTATTTGGATTTCTTGTTTTCCTTAGGACATTTGTTAATAGGGGGCATGTAAACTTGCATTATTGCAATATCGATCATTATTCTGTTATAATTATTTTGGCTGTATGTCTTGTAGGGCCACAACGTCTTTGGCCACCCAGGTTGTAGTGGACAGATCGGATTCGCTGACCCAAAGCACGGGCTTGGTTGGGCGTACATCTCAAACAATCCGACTGTCACTGGTTGTGATGACTGGAAATATCTCGAGCTGATGAATATGGTGTATGAAACAGCAAGGGAACTGGAACGTAAAAAGGATACTGACTGATTGATTGAATGACTGACCAGACTGAATTACTGCCTGCCTGACTGATTGACTGACTGAATAATTGATATCCTGAATGACTGACTGACTGATTGACTGTGGCTCTCTGAGTGCCTGAATTTTGTTGTTGACTGTTGAATTGCAGTAACTCCGTTCCTGATTCTTTAATTGTACGTGTTTAGCACTTTTTTAAGTGTTTATGACTTATGTTCCAAATGACTTATTATATTCTTTTGAATGGAGTCTTAAATACTAGTTGAAATAATTGGCATATTAAGGATGCTGCATTCGATATTGTTGGACACGGATATAGCGTGCCTTGCCCAAACCCGTTGAAATTCGTAATTACTTAAATAAATACTGACTATGATTGTGAGCAATTAACTCATTGCTGAATCTCAGCTGAAGTCAGTGTGCACTGCAGTATCATAGTCTGATTTTTGCAGCAGGCAGTGGCATTTTCTGCAAGAGTATTCATTCATTCATTTAATTTCATTCATTCATTTAAGATATTTATATAGCGCCCCTTAAAGATTTCTACTCAGAGGCGCTCCCGACTGCAGCGCGGACACTGAATCGGAGTTTCACGCCGAAGCGCACGAGCAATAATATTGCGAGTGAAGGACTTGCCCAGGGTCCCTACGCGGCGGCTTGAGGTGGATTCGAACACGCAACCCTCCGGCTGCAAGGCACCGAACATACCCCCTACACCACCGCGCCCCACAAGTATGTGTCACTTGTGTGACCAGTTGGGCTGCATGCATTCGATGTCTTCCAAGGTGGGGAACACGCAAAGTATGTTTGTATTGCCAAGTGCAAACACTGCAGAAAATCGATTTAAACGCAGTGCCAATTACACTGACTAAGCCTCTTGAGGTGGCGAGGGTCGATAAACCAATCGGACGTCATTTTGACGATAGTGAATTCTTCATGGCAGCATGCGGTTTGTCATCCAAAGTTCAAATTGAGTTTGATTGAAAACCCGAAAGTGAAAGTTAGATGCTTCTGCCGAAAATAATAGAGAACGTGCATGGTGAAAGCGACACTAGGCCCTAATGAGCAGCTGCTGTTCCATAAGCCTGGTACGGTGCTCAATGCACCGTGGTATGCCCGCATCGTCGTGCCAGAGTGCGGGACCATCGGTGGTTGATGCGAAACCATCGTCGACGAGGTTTGCTCAACAAAGCCTGACCGTTCCGCGCAATCGCCTTGCACTCTGCAGTGTGAGAACGTTACTCCTGATGTGCAGTGCGACGCTTGTAATGAAAAGCATATCTGGAATTGTTGCGTAGAGATCGAATATCGCTTCAGCAATACCGGAAAGTTTGGAGAAAACGACGCTTACGACACAGCGGTCAGTTTTGGTTTG
>JACEVL010003690.1:0-14511 GCA_020284085.1 Aporrectodea caliginosa
TCATCAATCTTTATTCCTAAATAAGACTCTCGTTACCGGAGGAATCCTAAGGAACATTCCTCCCTGTCAGCGATCCAACACTCGACACGAGAAATGTCCAGAAGAAAACCCTATCAACGACCTTTGGCCAGTCTTTTGCCACTCCTCACTGATCACTTCCTTTTCTCCCTCCTCCTCACCCACATCGTCCTCCGAAATCCTTATAGTCCTCCTCTCGTCCACTTCCTGACCCTCGATTACTGGAGTACCTTGACCTCCCTGGCCCCGGATGTCTGGGTAATCCATCCCTAGTGCGTCGTAGATTCCTAACGTAGGTGCAGTAGTGTGAAGAAGTTAACGAAACTGTGTGATTCATAGTTGTTAAAAACGGTAAAATCAAAATAAAAAGCGAAAAAAACGTAGTTTTATTTAAAAATAAAAACGGAAAAAACGAGAAAAAAACGGAATAGAAAATAATTTGACTTTGCTACATCTTTTACTGCATTTTAAAATTAAAACCTTTGTTTACACAATTTAATTTTAATCACCAAATAACAGTACTTTATTAGTAAACACCAAGTAACAGTAATCTACAACAATTATTTTCTTTTTCATAAGTTTGGTTTAAAAAGAAATTGAGAAATTAAAAATATTGAAATCTTTTCAAATTTAAATTGTATACATAAGTCCACATAAATCCATGCTGACATAAGCAATTAAAAACTAAACTTTGTAAGTATAGAGTGTACTTAATTAAAAATTGTAGGTCTACTTACAATTCTGACTTATATAAGAACTTGATATGGAGTAATATCCGTCAGTTTATCAGTCAATCAGAGATTACTGAGTACAAAGACAACATTTCGCATTTTGGATAACTTAGAAATTCAAATAACTTTTATAAATGTTATTTCCTGTACTGTGCTGTTTATTTCTCAACTGATGACACTAAATAGTGACGTAAATTAGATGAATCCTTGAAAGGACGGAGACAACGTAAGGGATATCAGACAAAAATAAAATTAAACAAATAGTAACAGACAGTAAATAAATAAATAAAGTTACATGGAAAAAAATAAAAAACGGAAAAAAACGTGACGAGAAATAAAAAACGAAAAAAACGACGTTTTTTGGAAAAATGCCCCCGGGCGCAAAAAACCTAGTTTTTACAAACAAATGGTTTGATCAGGGGCGGATCCAGAAAGTTTATGAGGGGGAGGCCAAATGGGCGTCCGAAGGACGATCGTTGAGCGCGCAGCGCAACGGAAGGGTCTGGGAGGGATGTGCTCCCTCCACAGTTAATAAATAAAAAATTTTTGAATTTGCACACTGCAATGGTTGCATTTTAGGCTGTCATGTGAAAAAATTTCTCTATTATAATTTATTTCAAAACTGAAAGGAATCAGATGTCACTCGTAGCTAAGATGTTGCTTGAGTTGTGTTTGAGTTTGACTGCAGACAGTAGTAGGAAACCAGACATTTATTGAAATTAATATAAAACCTAGAAAATACGTTCAATTTTCAAGAACGCCATAAGCCTTAAGGTAAACGAATTGCTTACCAGGACTCAGCACAAATAGTTAACACAAACCAAGGAAGAAGGATTCAACTACCTTATCGGGAATCCATACAGTAATGATGTAGTTTTACTAAAATGTTCAAGGAACACAACATTTTAAAATTTGATATTTTGAAATTTGAGAGACAACACTTGAGAGAAGCTATTTAGTTGTACAGAGATAATATTTTTTATTTATATATCCTCATTTTCTTTTCTTCACGAAAGATCACGGAGTGAACATAGTTTACTTGGCGATGGGGGGCCACGCCCTATGTAAATTTCAAATGGGGGCCAAGGCCGAGATTCCCCCCCCTGATCCGCCCCTGGGTGTGATTACAAAGATCAGTAGCGTCGCCCTCCTCCTTTATCCAGGCTTGGGACAGGCACTGCTTTCGCATATAGTCAGAAATATACTTTGGGGCACTGCTCAGCTGCGCCTTTGAGACTAAAAAGAGGATCTTATAATGGATGCGCGCAGTGATAGGAGCCAGTGCAAGACATCAAGCATATATGTAGAGATATGCGAAAAGCGAGGGAGTCGAGCTATGAGCCTAGCTGAAGCATTTAAGACCGATTGAAGGGGAGAAACACGCTGTGTTTTTTTAGATTATGTATCTACCACACTTTTAGATGTGTGTCAACTGCGTTAGATTGACAAGACTAAGTGAATAGGCCTACAGCTGTGTGTTGGTAATAGACTAAATGGTTGGTGGCAAAGTTCTGTAGCATTTAGGTGATCCTGAGCTCCTTGCTGCTGAATGCCAACGATTTCTATTTGTGGTAGAAATCATTGATCGTGTGAATGATGGTAGCATTTGTGAACAATGCTTGTCAGCGAGGACTGTTTTGTCAGAAGCCATGAGCTGAAGTTACTCTTAGTTCAGTTAGCCTCTTCATTGCTTGACTGAAATGCAATAAAACAACTGAATACTGAATCACGTATCTGTAGGCCTACAGCAGCCTATATATATATATAAATATTGCTTGTTTAACCTCATAAAATTGTACAGTGCAACTAATGACATCATACTAGCAGATAGCCTACTATCTTTCTCTTCAAGCGTTAAGAAACTTTTAGAACGTGTGGTTTCTCAATCGCCGTAAATACCGGAATGTGTTCTCTTTCATCTGATGGTTGTTTGCCCAATGGGGATTTCAGTAGGCTTCTCCAACTAGGCCTACTTCTGATTCTGTTTTGTAATGCATAAGGCATAGACTTATCATAAATCCAGGAAGAAGTGTTTAAAGTTTCTTCCCGATTGTCACCAACTCTTTTCTTTTTTAGTTGTGACCTACCTCAAGAACTTTCCTTATCTCTACATATAAATTGCTCAACGTCTTCTAACTGTTTAAGAATTAAATTGACACAGTTCTTTGAATGTTTCTTTCTTTCTTCAAACACAGTTTAATAACAACAAACTCAACTCTTGCCTTAAAACAACTGTACTACACTGTATAGTTCAAATTCACTGTCATCAGCAGTTTCTAAGTTTGGCGCGCTAACTGCACGTGTAAAGAGAATCTACCGTCAGCCAATGTTTAGGCTACTTTAGGCCAAGCGCCCACGAGCCGACAGCGCAACTAAGGCCTAAGACTAAAACGCTTAACAATCGATACACATTATATATATATCAACCTAAAGAACACCTGTGCTCATTATATATGCAAAACACTTGTTCACATTACCTCCTTCCCTTTCTTTGGATTGAGCAAATTAAATTTAAAAATTTGCGAAATCATCAGGTACTAAATTATGCAATAAACTTAATACTATATAATACAGTAAAATAAACAATCTTATAATCTAGATAAACAATCTGCTACAACATTTAATCGTCCTTTCTTATAATTAACCTCTACATCAAAAGTTTGCAGTGCTAAAGCCCAACGCACCAGTTTAGCAGACTTAGACATAGATTCAGTCAGATAAGTTAAAGGATTGTGATCGGTAAAGATGTGAACTTTAGATCCAATTATTATCTCTTTCAACTTATTTAGAGCCCAAACAATAGCATAGGCTTCTTTCTCTACAGTTGCCCATCTCTTCTGAGTGTCAGTCAATTTCTGACTTATAAATGATACAGGGCGTTCTATTCCCTTATCATCCATCTGTGTTAAAACAGCTCCTACTGCAAAATCACTGCTATCACAGTACAAATTAAAAGGTTTTCCAACATCAAAAACATATAAAACAACTTTAGAGCGTACAGCATCTTTAAGTAAATTAAATGCCTGTTGATGTCTATCAGTCCAATCAATCTTATCTGGAACATGTTTACTTGTCAAATCAGATAGAGGCTTCGCAATCTGTGCAAAATCTTTGATAAACTGTCTATAGTAACCAAAAAATCCCAGCAATTGCTTAACTTGTTTCTTCGTTTCTGGGGTTTTCAAATTAATTAAACTTTCAATTCTATCTGGATTCATTTGAATCGTTCCAGAACCAACCACATGACCGATAAACTTTACCTCACTCTTACCAAAGATACATTTCTTTAAGTTCAAAGTAATGTTATGCAGTCTCATTTGCATTAAATATGCATCTAAATGCTGTAAATGAATCTTCCAATCATCTGAATGCACAGCAATGTCATCTACATAGGGCTCAGCAAATTCATTTATAGGCTGTAAAACCATGTTAATTGCTTTAACAAATGTTCTTCCTGAGTTGATCATTCCGAAAGGAACACGAGTAAACTCGTACAGTCCATTGTGAGTAACAAAAGCAGTTTTCCATTGATCAGTTTGCTTAACAGGACAAGTCCAGTAAGCACTTCGACAATCAAAAATCGAGATCACATTTGATTTTCCAACTTTGTGCAACACGTCTTTCACAATCGGCATCGGATATTTACAATCCACAGTGAACGAGTTAATGTATCTGTAGTCGCAGGCAAGTCTTAGAGAACCGTCTTTCTTTTTAACAATAACCAGCGGACTTGCCATTCTGCTCGAAGATGGTTTTATAATGTTGGCTTGAAGCATTTCTTTAATTTGTCGTTCAACTTCTGCTCGATAGATGAGTGGAATTCGGTAAGCCATAAATTCTTTTTCACGAAATTCCGGTTTCAGTTCAATTTCATGTTCAACCAATGTACATAATCCAGGCTTTTCAGAAAATCGATCAGAATATTTGTTCAGTACTTCCAGCAATTGTTTTTGTTGAGATAATGTTAAATGACTAATCTGTTCAGGATCAAGATTCAGTGAATTCTTTTCATCTTGCAAGTCATTCTTTGTCAGCAGTTCAACCACTGAACCAAAGTCTTCATCTTCTTCGACGATTAGTCCACAACTCATTGCTCTTGTAATGTACTTTCTGATTTTATTTGCGTGAATTATCTTTCGACAATCGTCACCCATATCAATCAAATAAGAGTACTTTGACCTTCGTTGTATGACAGTACATGGACCATGCCATCGTGAAATCAGTTTATTTGTTGACGTCGGATACAACACAATAACTTTTTCACCCGGTTCAAATTCTTTATGTTTCGCTCTTTTGTTGTATTGATTCGTATACTGTAATTGCTTCTCTCGTGAATATGATTCTGCAAACAGTAATGCTTTTTCCATATTTGCTTTCATGTCTTTCAAGTACTTTTCTGGTTGGATTCCAATATGAGGTGGTAAATTAATTTCTCTTGTCCAACTTTCTTTTAAAATTGCCAATGGTCCACGCGGAATCTTTCCATACACCAACATATAAGGAGCAATTCCAGTAGTTGCATTCGGTACTTCTCGTAATGCCCACACTGTAAACGGAATTACTTTGTGCCATTGCCTTGGATTGTCAACAATTACATGATGGATCATTTTCTTGAATGTTTGGTTCCATCGTTCTACTAATCCAGCTGCCTCTGGATGACCTGGCGTGTCAAATCTTGGACTACAACCCATTAAATTCAGAAATTCTCTTGTCAGACTCGCAGTAAAATTTGTTCCTTGGTCACTTGTGATCACTGAAGGTACACCAACGTTCATGAACAACTCCATCAAAGCATCACACACAGCTTTCGCAGTTAATGATTTCAACAGAAACACTGTAGGCCATCTTGTGCAAGAATCGACAATACATAAACAGTACTTGTGACCTGCAGCAGATGCTGGCTCGATTGGTCCTACACAATCCATTGTAATTCTTCTAAAGGCTACATCTTCTCTTGGAATTGGAGTGATAGGAACCCTGTCCATCACCAAACTTCTTGCCTTTAACTGACATTTCTCACATGATTTGCAAAATTTCACTATATCTCTTCTCATCTTTGGCCACGTAAAAGACAACTTTATTCGTTCTCTAGTTTTCTCTTCTCCAAGATGTCCTCCAAATACTGATTCGTGAGCCAACTCCATCACTTTCATTCGTCGCTCTTTTGGTAACACCAATTGATATATCGTTTGCTCTAATATTCGATATCTCTTGTACAGTAAGCCATTTACCACGCAGAATTCAGATTCTTTATCTGGCGCTAAATTCCACCATGCTTTCAATGATTCATCTTGTCTCTGCTGTTCTTCGAATTTCTTTGCGTCTGCAATCTGCATCTGTTGTTCTTCATCTTTCTCATTTTCTTGAAACAAATCTGCTATCTCCACATCACATTCATTATCCTCTTTCGTTTCATTTAGATTACCATTCTTGCATGCAGCCATCTCTTGTTCACTCATTTCTGCTGTTATACCGTCTTGCATTAAACTTTGTTGATCATCACTTTCGTTTTCCTCTTCACTTGAACTTTCAGTTTCACTTTCCTCTTCGACATCTACCACTTTCTTTCGCTGACTCTGCAATCTCGTCGTTACATTTGCTTGCACATCTCCTTGTATCATTTTCACTTGTGGCACGGCTTTAAGTTCTGCAATGATTTCTGGATGCAACAAGAATCTTTCTGTGCTTCCCATTTTTGCAATACTAGCACACATCAATGTCACATACGGTGTAAGTGAACATTTGACTTTATGCGGAATTACCTCTTCTTCCACATCGTTACAACACAGCCTTACATCAACTTTCACTAACTTTGCAGGAATGGCATCTCCTGCCACGCATTGTAAGTTCACTTTTCCAATCTGCTCCACCTTCATGCCTTCCAGTAATTCTTCACTAATCACCGGAACCTCTGCTCCAGAATCAATCAGTGCTTTTACTTTCACTGGTTCTTTTCCTGCTGTTCCACGAATCTCTACCTCGACGTACTGCAATACCACTTTCTTCAATGTTGTACTTTCATCTTTTCCAGCCATTTCTTTCTGCATTCCATTGTGCAATAGAATTTCTTTCTGAATATCAGGTGAAAGGTGACATTTCATCACTGACTTTACTTCAGTTTCATTGTTCTGATGTTCTGTGGCTTGACTTTCAGAATTATCAACCACTTGAATTCGATTCACCCTCGAATGTTCTTGTTTTCCATAATTTGAGGCTGTAACAGGAACTGGACAGAATTTCATCAAATGCCTGTCTGATCCGCAGTTATGACAACGTTTCACCACTGCACCTCGTTGTTCGATGCTTTCTTTTCTCTTATATGGAGTAAACGATGCATTGCCTTCTCTCGCGACAAACCTTGGTGGTGATTTGTTATATACCTGACGTTGTCTGGTCATCATCGACTCTCTATTCTCGTGAACAACCGGAGAATTTGGTTTCACTTCTGCACCTCTGAACTGATTTCCTGTTTCTTGATTGCTCTTCCAATGAAAACCAAAATTTGGAGTGAACTGTTGATTTCTTTTGCCATTGGGAACAAAATCAAAACTTGTCTTATTCGGAATTGCCAAACCAATTCGATTATTAACATGAATGTCCGCTAGGTCTGCCACAACACTAGCTTCGTAACAATCAGTTCCTTCCTTCGACAATACAAACTGTAGTGGACCTGGTGGTAGTGATTCTTTCAACTTATCCGCCACTAATAAATCAAACAGCTTCTCAAAATTCTTTTCCACTTTGCGACTTTTCACATAATAGTTCAGCAAGTTCTTCAGCCTAGCTGTAAACATTGTATACGTTTCTTCAGCTGTCTTCTTCGCATCAATAAACTTCGATCTGTACTCTCTCGGTGTCAACTTGAATTCTTTTAACAAGTGCTGTTTCACGATCTCATAATCGTCTAAATCAGCGAATGACAATCTGTTTAGAACAGTTCTAGCTTTCGGAGTCATCAATGGCAATAGTAACTTCACCCAGAATTGTTCCTGCACGTTGAAACTACGAAACGCATTCTCAACCGTTTCGAAATATAATGGCACCTCCATCATATCGTTTGGCATTTTAGGTAACACATGTTTCATGGCATCACCAATTTTCTTTATTTTAGACACCATCGTTTCACTTTCTTCTTGTTTCCTTTTCTCTTCTTCTCGTTCTTCTTGCCTTCTTTGTTCTTGAGCTTCTCTATTTTGTTTCTCCTCTTTGAGTTGTGCTTCTTTTAATGCTATTTTTGTTTTTTCCAACTTTAAACGTTCTTGTCTTTCCTCTTCCGCCTTCTCCATGCTTTCTTTCTGTAATTTCAGTTCTTCTTGTCTAACCTGTTCTGCTCGCTCCAACTCTGAAATTCGCACTTTTTCCTTTTCTTCTTCACGTAATCTCTTCTCTTCAATCTGTTGCTGACGTATCTCTTCGTCACTTTTCCGCGCCCTTTCAAATTCAATCATCTGCTCTAATCTTCTCCTTTCAGCATCTTCTCTATCTCTTCTCAATTGCTCTAATTGAATCTCAAATTGCTGCTTTTGCAACTCAAGTTCTGCCACACGAACTTGCTCTGCTTTCTCTTCTTTCTCTCTCTGAAGACGTTCTGCCTTCTCTTCTTTCTCTCTCTGAAGACGTAATTCTTCCTGTCTTGCATTCTCTGCTTCTCTCTTCTTTCTCTCTCTGAAGACGTAATTCTTCCTGTCTTGCATTTCTCTTCTTTCTTCTCTCTGAAGACGTAATTCTTCCTGTCGCATTTCTTTCTCCTCTTGTCTTATACGCTCTGCTTCTTCTCTTCGTTTCTCCTCTCTTTCTTTCTCTTCTTGTCTTGTCATCATCATCCATTGCATCATCATCTCCATAGACATAAGTCCAGGCGGTTTTTCAATAACCTTTTCCACAGCACCGCCGACAGCACCTTCTTCTTCTGCTTCTTCTTTAAGCCAGACTTCAGCTAGCGCTTCTAACATGTCCTCACGTGACATATCTTCCAGTTTCTCTTCTTCAAAACCAGCCTTTAACAAGCGCTGTTTTAATCTTTCAGAAGACATCTTCTTCAGTTCTGCTTGTTTTTTGACACTTAATTTCTCCATCTTACTTCTTTACTTCAGTGCTGTCCTTTCTGGAAAACACGAGTTTTCTTTTGTGTTTGAAGTATTGGGGATTGTTCTTTGTTTGATAACAACCAACTTTTATACCTTTGTCGTTGAGGCTTTCGTTGTACCAATGATTTGAATGCGATTTACCAATGATTCGAATGCGTATTCACCAGTCGACGTTGTTTCGAATCCCAGACGTTGTTTCGAATCCCAGACGTTGTTTCGAATCCCAGACGTTGTTTCGAATCTCACCGCTGCTGCCACCAAATATGTCACCAACTCTTTTCTTTCTTAGTTGTGACCTACCTCAAGAACTTTCCTTATCTCTACATATAAATTGCTCAACGTCTTCTAACTGTTTAAGAATTAAATTGACACAGTTCTTTGAATGTTTCTTTCTTTCTTCAAACACAGTTTAATAACAACAAACTCAACTCTTGCCTTAAAACAACTGTACTACACTGTATAGTTCAAATTCACTGTCATCAGCAGTTTCTAAGTTTGGCGCGCTAACTGCACGTGTAAAGAGAATCTGTCGTCAGCCAATGTTTAGGCTACTTTAGGCCAAGCGCCGCCAGCCGACCGCGCAACTAAGGCCTAAGACTAAAACAGCTTAACAATCGAATACGAATTATATATATATCAACCTAAGGAACACCTGTGCTCATTATATATGCAAAACACTTGTTCACACCGATAATCTTAATTTTTCTCGTTTCACAAAGTAATTACTCTCTTAGCTTGTAAATTAGTCTATTCAGCTCCATTTAATAAGTAACAAGTTGTAAGTCTCGACTTTATGATCTATTAGTGCAGCTTGCAGTTGGATCTGGTATTACCTTATTAGTAATAACTAGTAATATCTGACTGACAACTGACAAGCTTTTTATTTCCATAAGCACAATTCATATAACTATTAACAACAATTATAACTTGACTATCTCATATCGGTGGAGTTCTGAAAAGTGCATGATGCGCAACCTAAATTAATAAACTAATTTTAAATGATTTATATAAACCGCCTATAACTGATAAAATGATTAGTTAACGGTACGGGTGCAATACATGTATTATTGTTTACCCTATATTTTGACGGCGCGCATTTGTCTTGCGCGCTAATAACGGGTCACATTGCTTGGAGTTAGAGCCCCGGATGTCTTAACCCGGCTATTGGCTTAGGACCTCCAGAAGTCTTAATCCGGCCCTGGACTTATGCTTTATGCATTACGAAAAATACGCTATATAAATCACTAGATTATGATATTTTCAATTAGGCCAAAATACTGGCGTTCAGAAGTAGTATAATACAAAAACACAAAGCAACTGATTTCTCATCATGTAATTGGCCGACAAACCCAGAAGTCTTGGTTCAAACTCCTCCCTTAACAGATAATATCAACTTTACTGTTTAACTTGTGCCCTCTATCGGAGGGAAGAATACGTGGAGATGGAGAAGACAGGCCACCCGCCCTCATTAAATACTTGAATGAATGAATTACGTGGATCGCAATTCCTTTATTTATGACGGTCACTACTAAAATAATAGCAGGCTACTTTTATAACGCTTTTCTTTGTCGACGGAGGAACGTCAACCTCGCTAGGTGGCGACCTACTAAAGCAAGCCAAGTTACGCGCCGTTTGGATTTTGGCGATCATTCGTTACAAATAAAGTATTGTTTCTCAGCAACTGCATTCTGAATATTACTTATAAGTAAAGAGGTTGCAAAGCAATGGAAGTTTACAGAAATTATGACCTTTTGAGGGAAGGCACTAGCAGTTGAATTTAGACACCTTTTACTCGTTTTATCACATTCCTATAAGTTTGTCAATTTCGTTGCATCGCCAATTAGAGATCCTGAGTGGCCGAGTGGGTTGGTGCCCGCTGGCCGCGCTGGCGCCCCGGGTTCGCTTCCCGGTCGGGTCGGTTTATCAGAGATTAATTTCTCGGATCTTTACTGCGGGTGGCTCGGTCGCAATATAAACGTGGAGTACGAGGTTGCTTTCTGCCTCCGACACTGATCATCTCCGATATGAAAAAGTGTCGTTAAGCAGTAATACAACAACAACAAGCATCGCCAATTGATCAGCTCCCAAAGTCTGAATTGATAAACGAGAAGTGAAAAACAAGAATTGGTTGAAGGGTTCTTTACTGAAGTAGGTCCATCCCTCCAATTGTAAGGTCAACTCAGATACAGTGTCATACCAATCGAAAAAGATACCTAGTTTTAAATTTTGAATAGTTCAGATTTTATAATGAAGAATAATGAAATTTGAGTGAGAGAATATCTGAAAGGATGTCAGAAAATATGTATGTGAATGCAATTGATTCTGTGAATAAAGTATGTCCAAGTTAAATAATCGGGCATCTAATAATGTACAAACTGAAGTCGCAGAGATCAGTTGCGCGACAGTCCTGAAGTAATTTGGACAAATAGTGCTGTGGTAGACAGGCCACAAGTCAGAATGAATTATATAATATTATTGTGATCGATAATAGCCTAATATTGACGTTTTTCATTATACGGTATAATAGTAATCTTTTCTTTATTGAAGCGCCTGACAAACGTACTGCGCTGTACATTTACATGTTATGCAATTGAACAAAAATGACAGAAGAGATAAATCTTAACTACTAACCATAGAGATTTATAATTTATAAATATATATCACTAGAGGCGAGCATCTACTGTCTATGGTGAGGCTGTGACCCTATGGCCGCTCAACGGGTAACCATAACGGCCTTGACCCTGTGGCCGCTCAAAATGAATTTTAACCAATCAAAACGCGTCATTTCAATTTAAATTAAATAGCAAATTTTTTAAACTTGAAGGCTCGTTAAAGACACCTTAAAAACAGGATACACATACTCTATATATAATTGATCAATCGTGTTCAAGAATAGATTATGCTGATGTCGAGCTTCATTTACTGTAACACGATTTATGTACAAGCTATCGAAAAAGATTCAGAAATGAAATTGATTAATAATAATAATAATAATAATAATAATAATAATAATAATAATAATAATAATAATAATAATAATAATAATAATAATAGGCATAATAATAATAATAATAATAATAATAATAATAATAATAATAATAATAATAATAATAATAATAATAATAATAATAATAATGATAATGATAATGATAATGATAAAAATAATGATAATAATAATAATAATAATAATAATATTAATAATAAGTTTTTTTGTTTAAAATAATTTTTGCTAAACTAGAAGTTGGATTGATGAAAAATAACTTTTCGTCCATGTAGAAGTTGAATTGATCAAAATAATACTTGCGTAGAATCTAAATGGAAGCTGGATCAATGAAGTTATCATGGACATTGGTATTAAAATGCCATGTATATAAAACGATGTGTTAAAATGCGTACATAATAAAGAACGCTAAAACGATAAATTACTCTGACGACTTGGTAACATTTTGTGTGCAGTTTTGAAACTTCAATTTATAAAATTATTTTTCTACGCGTTTTTGTTGTTGCGCGCATTTGTCCTGCGCGCTTTTGTCGTTGCGCGCATTTGTCCTGCGCGCTTTTGTCGTTGCGCGCATTTGTCCTGCGCGATTTTTTCGGGCTACCGTTGGTGGTGATGAGGTGGAGGAAGATATTGACTGTTTATATTGTGCCGATGAGAATGAGATCGCATTCGTATTCTTTTAAAGGAAAGCAGCTGGACTGAATAATATACCGTTTTGGATTCGATTTTCTAAACCGATGACAGTTTTCCTAAGACAACGAGCGATAGATGTCTTACAGTCTTGGTGATAGAGAAGCCCTGTACAAAGACAACAGCACAGATGATAATGATTTAAAGATGATTACGATTACAACAACGATGATTTGCAAAAACAATTTGGCTAATAAAACTTGATCCCAGGCTTTCACGAGGTTTTGCACGGCATAATAGTTCATCAAAATGATTTGAAGTTGTAATATAGGCCTACATAGCCTGGCTTAAGAACGTTTTCAAGGTGTCTAGGGTATTTCACGTTTAGAATGAATCTTCCATTGCCCCTATCATTCTAGTTTTTTATGGAGTTGATATTATTATAATAATTTTCTTTCTAGCACAGTACACATGTAATGTAATGTAATGTAATGTAAATCTTCGAAAATTTCTCAGCGCCCACAAAAGCCACGTCAGGGAGACCAGCTTATTCACCGGCGCTATATCAAATCAAGTCCGCAATAGCCAAAACTCCTCTGTTCGTTTCGGTGCCAGGTCAAAATCCGGGGAGGTCAAGCCGAGGAGACAGCATGGTGCTACGGTGGCAATCGGTGATGATGGTGGTCGTGTGGTGGCGCAGGAGTGGAATCAGGATAGGATATCTTGAAGAGTTCGGTTTTCAGTCGTGAGTGGAAAGCAGAAGAGGAGAGTGCAAGCGGAGGAGAGGTTGAGTTAAGAGGCGAGATAGGAGGATGAGCAAACTGGCGGAGGTCTTTTGGGAGTCCGACATGCGACACAAAGGTCTCTCTTTAACCCGCTTGATAGTTGATTATACGGTTGAGGGTTCGACTCCGTTTAACGACCAAGGAAGGAAAATTGTTTACTCTGCCACCATTAAGAGATTTTACATCGGCTACGCACCGGTGTTCGACTGCATCCGATTGACTTATATAGCATTGACTAAGTGTTTTATAACGGTGTCGAAAAACTATTATTTCTGGATAAATCTGACCATTGCTTTTTAAAAGTCACACATGTACACAAGTCATATATATATATATATATATATATATATATATATATATATATATATATATATATATATATATATATATATATATATATATATATATATATATATATATATATATATATATTAGAGGCCCGGTGGCGCGTTGGATAACAGCTGGCGTAGAGACCGAGAGGTACCGAGTTCGAGCCCCGTAGGGCGGATATGCTTTGTAGGCTGCTATTAGCGCCGTGTATTGCAGGCTGTCTGTTCTGTTAGTAGTTAACTAGTTAAGCTTGTTTCAATTGCATAACATGTAAATGTACAGCGCAGTGCGTTTGTCAGGCGCTTCAATAAAGAAAAGATTATTATTATTATTATTATTATTATTATTAAATATGTAGATCAATTGGTCTTATCATCATCATCATCATCATCATCATCATCATCATCATCATCATCATCATCATCATCATCATCATCATCATCATCATCATCATCATCATCATCATCATTATTCTTTATTCGTGAGTCGTATCTCCAGATGACCAGAGTGAGTTAAGATGACGAATCCGTACTCCTTAATCCTAAGTGACACTGTCTCACGAATATTAAGTCATGATTGGAATCCAACTGCATGGTCTAGAGCGATGTGTTTTCTCATACAAAGAGTGCAGTTGACTCTTTTGGAGAGTGCAGTGCATAGTAGGCAGTCTTTAATGATAAACTTACTGTTCAACTGCACACAATTCCTTTTTATAATTGAAATTTTACTCACCAGTTCAAGTACATTTTGCTAGTTTGAGGGGAGTGTGCAGTTGACATTTCTTGAGGTATTATAAATCTCTAATCTCTCTGACAAATGTTAAGTCTTTGTTTCTATCCAACTGATTTTGGCCAGAGAATCGTTGGCGCATGACTTCAAATGACAACAAACCGGCAATAAATAAATTCTTGATAGGAAATGTTCAAATG
>JACEVL010003691.1:0-21454 GCA_020284085.1 Aporrectodea caliginosa
GGATTGCAAGGGGTGTTCAGGCACGAATTAGGAAGTTTTTTTGCCTCGCATGACATAATTATGAAATTATATAATTTCCCAAAGAACTGATGTAAAATGTAATTACTTTTAACCAAAAAGATGGTCTCCAAGATGCACCACTACAAACCCCGAAATAAAATTTCCTTACAACCTCTTCGCAGACCTCTCCCCTCAGAGAGGTTGAAATCTACGTAATTTTTGGGAAGCTCACTGCTAGATGGTGTTAGACTGTTGGTTACCTAATTATTAAAACTGACTACATTAAGTAATTATAATTTTGTAACTTAATAATATTTCACTTTTTTTCATTTTACAATTTTTCATTTCTTAAGCCTTTCAGCGCTGTACGCACTTGCGTAAGTGCGTACGTCTAGCGGCGCCGCTGATGCAAGGTATAGACAAGGCAAGCATGGCAAAGCTTGACAGGGCAGTGAAGAGAAGGGAAGGAACCAGAAAGAACGGGAGGTGCAACTGTACTAAATAGAACTGTGCAATCTTTGTATAAGTGCTACTTCATCCTAATCTCCCATCTGCACTACGTAATCTCTTAATAGCATCGATCATTGAGGAGAAGGAGGAGAAGAAGGAGACGACGAAGACGAAGAAGGAGAAGGCAAAAAGTGCAGGAGAAGAAGAAAAAAAGAATAAGAAGGATAAGAAGAAGGGTAATAAAAAAAAGGAGAAGGAGGGGAGGAGGTGTAGGAAACTAAGAAGAAGAAGAAGACATGTTTAAGAAGAAATCTTTAAGTCAGTTGATGGCCCAGCTGATCTTACCCCTCCCTGCGCATTTCTTTTTCAGACAAGCCTGGTCCTCCAGAAAGCCTTCGAGTGGAAACCGTATCCGACAGCTCCGTCTCGCTTGCCTGGTCTAAGCCGACTGACGACGGTGGTGCTCCAGTGGTCCGGTACATGGTCGAACAGAGCTGTGCGGTCAACAGGAACTGGACATTTGCGTCCAGTGCCTCGTCCTGTTCAGCGACAGTTGAGGGGCTTTCGAGTGCGACGAAGTACGTCTTTCGCGTGGCTGCGGAGAATCAGTGTGGCATCGGAGAGTTTGCGGAGCTCGTGGAAGACGTAGCGATGAAAGAACCAGGTAGGTGATTGGCAGGTGTTAAAAGGAGAAGAGAGAGAGAAGAGGAAGAAGAAAACAGGAGGATGAACAGGAAGAGGAAGAGGAAGAGGAAGGGGAAGAGGAAGAAAGAGACAAAAAAGTTACAGAAGTAGAAGGAGGGAGTAGGAGGAGCAGGAAGAAGAAGATAAGAAGAAGAAGCACGAGGAGAAGGAAGAGAAGAAGAAGGAAAGAGGAGGAGGAAGAGGAGAAGAAAAGAGGAAGAGGAGGAGAAGGAGAAGAATAAGAAAAGGAAGAAGATAAGGAAGAAGGTCGCGAACAGTAAGTGAAAAAGTGACATGAGTCTCAGTCAGCAGGTGCATGTTTACACTTTACACCGGCCAGCTGTCTGCGACTGCAAATCTAGGTAAACTGAGTTTTGGATGGGTTCAGGAGCAGACGGTTTTCCACTATACTAACAGTTGAGAAAGAGAGAAGCAAACTTTCCTGTGGTCCAGCTGTTGTATGGCGAAATAGTTGGAACGATAAACTCTTCTTTTATCAGTATGTGCATGCCTCAAGACGCTGAATATAGCGCCTTTTAAACATTTAAGTGTATTCTGTTGTGTGGTGTTTTATTCATTTCGGGAATTTGTAGAGCGCCCATTCTAGAAACCTACTGATAGTCGCTCCCAGCCCAACCACGTCAATACAAACTAGATTTGAGCAACTTGTAAAACATTCGCATTGTTTCTAGGCAGTAGGCGTATCTCAAACGGAAGTCCATTATACAATGAGACGTAGAGTATAATATCACACTAGCCAACATGCACTTTATTGGATGATTTCATAGCACGCTAAACTTTACCCCAATTACTTCCACATCCAGCAAACACATGATGTAAAACTACGATTGTTTTGTCATTTTGATTGCAATTTGGTATCTGATTCAGATTAGATTAGATTTAAGTGTATTGCAACACTACTTCAATATAGGCCTAAACAACTCTGCTCTGTGACTTTATGTGTATAAATATATGTGACAATGAAAACTGAATATTTGTGATAATAATTCGTTTCCGCAGAGCCATCCAAAATCAAGCCGTGGTTTGTGAGGAAACTTCCATCGCGGTTGGAAATCCTTGAAGGTCAGTCATTTGCCCTCTACTGCAGTGCTGGACGGAGTGGCTGCAAGCCGTGGTTTGTCCAGACGCTTCCGTCAAAGATGGAAATCCAGCGTGGAGAGGACATTCTGGTGAACTGTAAGCTTAGTAGCAGCACCGAGCAGCAGCCAACTGCTGGACCAAGGATGCAGAATGGTTCAATGGAACGGAAATCGCCTCAGACACGTCAAGGTAGGTATCTTAATCAAGACTTCGAGTAATGTAGGTACGCATATTTGAATGCGGAGATTGTGTATTGGTTTTTAAGAATCTCATTGGAAATGTTTCTTGTACATTATATGTAACTGCTCAGTTTTCTATTGTTATTTGTATTGAATTGCTATGTAATATTAAAAATTAAATAATATTTCGCAAAAATTATAATATGTATTGAAAAATGTAATATTGAGTATTTAGTATTGAAATAAGTTACATTGTGTCATAGTCTTGTGATGTTATCTAGTATTTTTTATAGCATTTTGAAATTGTAATAGTATGTAATATTTTAATATCTAATATTGAAATACGTGATTATGGAAATATGTAACATTGTAAGGTCTAATGCTATGTAATATTATGTTATTTATTGTAAAATGGTAATCATTAAAAGTATTTGTGGAATACAGAAAAGCCACTGGCTCCCACTCGCCTGCGTGTCACCCAGCTGGGAGTGGCGAGTGCCACCATAGAGTGGGAGAAGCCATACGACTGTGGTGGATCCGCACTGACCCGCTACATCCTCGAGAAGCGCCAGTCTGGTCAGGCGGAATGGGAGTGCCTGACGAGCCTTCCGCCCAACATCAACGAGTGTGAACTGGAGAATATGATTTCCGAGAAGGGATACTTCCTCCGGATCCGGGCAGAGAACAAGTTCGGGATCAGTCTGCCGCACGAACTTCAGGAACCGATCAAGGTTGTCGGTCTGCAAAAGGGTGAGTCTTTTGTAGATTTTTGCATTCATCATCATCATCAGCTCCTGACGTTAGGCATTAGGCGGCAATGGGTACGAATAAATGATCTCCATTGTCCTCGGTCATTTGCCAAGTCCATTGCTCCCCTTAGTGTTGGTCCAAGTGATGTTATAATGTCTTCATTTAAATTGTCTATCCAGCGTAGTCTTGGTCTGCCTTTGTTTCTTTTTCCTTCGAAGCTTGCATGTAGTGCATTGTGTGGGATTCGGTCAACTGGCATTCTCTCTGCATGTCTAAACCATCGGAATTTTCTTTGAACGACTTTGTCTAGCAGAGTTGTTTGAATACCTAATGATTGCATTATTCTTGATTAATGGGGTCTAAGCACCTTTTATTATAACCGATAGGTCGTCGTTTCCCTGATTTATAATATAGCCTAATATAGCCTAACCCTTTTAATATATTTATATATACGAGGCGTGTTACCGTGATGCCTTGATACTCTATACAGTGAAGTTACACCACCGCTTGGCTGGTTGCTCAGGAGAGTTTTCCGGTTTTAAGCACATCTTGATGTCTACCTGACTTTCCCTTCTGACGATTGAAGGTCACCAAACTAGTATTCTTTTTATTCGTTAGTGTTTACTCCGTGCCATTTTTTTATAATTCTGTATCTCTACGTGACTACTATGGAATTGAATACTGGGTGTTTCATTGCTATTGTTTGCTGTAGCTGATATTACAATAAAGATACTTTATTGAATGATTGATGTATTGTATCATATTTTCTGTTTACTATATTTCCGGTAGCCTAACCCTTTGATGTGTTTGTTTTTATATCTATTGTATGTTCTTTGCGAATATTCTTGTTTACTGTTGACTCATTTCTTGTTTTCCAGAGGTTCCTTCGAGACCCGGTTGTCCGGAATTCCTGAAGGTGGACGGTGACGCGGCCGTCCTCACCTGGACCCCTCCGGACTCAGACGGCAGTTCCCAGATACTCGACTACATCGTCGAGAAGCGGGAGATGCGTGGACCGAGGTGGGTCCGTGTCCACAAGACAGCTGTTCAGGGTCCACCCTACACAGCAACGGCATTGGTTGACGGGAGTGAGTACGAGTTCAGGGTGTTTGCCCGGAACGCCATCGGTTCCAGCGAGCCTTCACCTGCCTCGAAGTCGATCATCTGTGCGGAACGTGGTAAGTTGTAATTTACCACGTCTCGGAGGTAATAGGTGCGGCCTTTGTGTATTGCTGTTGATAGGATAGTGATAGGATCACCATTGTTCTTATATGCTTCCATATTGCCACAAGAAAAGGAAGCTACTGCTCAGCGAACGTTCTAACGTACTTTCTGAGTAGGTGATACCTTGTCGCAATTTACAATATCTTACCTAATCTCATCTAGAACTGTCCTCCAATTGCCTTTACCTTATCTTACCCAAGAGTGCCTTACCTGACCTTGCCCAACATTAAGTACTTTGCCATACCAAGTCCTACTTTGAGCTGTGTTGGTTGCATACTGTATCTTTATCCGCAAATCCTCAACATTATCGATTTTCAAAACTAACCATAATTATAACTTATTTGTTTAAGACTTACCATGATTGATTTTTCTGTTACACGCTTTTGTGCAAGATACCCATTTGTTTAGGCGCACTATAAATGAAAGTCTAATAATAAGTCTTAATAATATAATAATAATAATAATAATAATAATAATAATAATAATAATAATAATAATAATAATAATAATAATAATAATAGTAGTAGTAGTAATAATAATAATAATAATAATAATAATAATAATAATAATAATAATAATAATAATAATAATAATAATAATAACGCAATAATAATAACGCAATATAACGCAATCGCGTTCCGAGGCACTTTCGCCAACCAGGACACCGACGAATAGGGTCATCTCCAGACAAATTACAACAGCTATAGTAATATCTAAGTCCCTGAGGGATCCTGTATACCTCGGGGCAAACAAATAATAATAATAATGATAATAGTAGTAGTAATAATAATAATAATATTATTATTATTATATTTTGCCTGACCTTAACTTGACCTAACATAGGTCTATCTTACATTATCTTTGGAAGCCTTACTCCAAGATGTTTGTACTTTAGACGTGGATCCTCCGAGGTTCGTTGTTGAACTCGTGGACATAGTTGTTGAGGAGGGAGGTCGAGCGACCTTTGAATGCACCATCGCCGGAAGTCCAGCACCAGAAGTCAGATGGTCAGTCACCTCATGGTTTCCTCTTTCTCTGAACAAGGAGAAGGAAATAATAGTTGTACCTCAGTGTAATCTCAGTTAGGCACTGTACGCAAGGCCAATGTATTGTATCCAATCAACTATATAGCACATTTTAGGAACTTCACAAAGACAGGTTCTCGGATAATTCGGCGCGGGACAATTCGAATTGTCTCGCGGCAAATTTCCCGCCAAAATTTCCCTCGCCGAATTTTCCCGCGCTGAATTGTCTCGCGCCGAAATATCCTGCGCCATTAACCCCATTTGTCCCGCGCTCAAATGTCCGGTCACCCAAAGACGCTACGACTTGAATATCTAACAGTTCTATAAACGTCTGACTTAAGATTGGTCGAGAATGTTGCGTGAGCTATTTGTGGCGGAAGAGTTGAATGTTCAGTGGAAGATTGTTACTGTGACCTCATGAATCTCAGTGGATAACTGTGAACTCAGTAACCTCAGTAACTGAATAAACTCTAAACTCGTTCCTACTTCTGTTGTCTTTTTGGTATTTGTTATTTATTATTTTATTCTGTTTGTTTGTTGTAGAATTCTGTTTTTAGTTTCATTTTTCAAAAAATTAATCACCTGTACCGCACTTGCTATATTGTACATATCTTAAGTAGATCTGTTAGATAATAGTCAAGTCGTAGCGTCTTTGGGACAAGTTGTGCAGAATTTATAGAATTTGTCTCATTTATCGTTTTCCCGAACTATAAGTTTTCGGCCATGTGATTCCAACGGATTACGATTGTTGAATTCGGTTGCAATTGAGCAATATTATAATCGACTTATGTCTTTTGCAATAACATAGCTGCGCTATCGCATTCGCATTTTATTAGATCAGATTAGATTAGATTAGATTAGATTAGATTAGATTAGATTAGATTAGATTAGATTAGATTAGATTAGATTAGATTGGTGTTAGTCACCAAAGGTCATTAAAAATATGTCCCGAGAGAAGAAACTGGATTATAGGCCTACATATGTATTTCATACTATGTTATAAAAATGCCTGTAATTAATTATTATTTCATATCCAGTGCTGTATTCACCTACAAAAGGTGCAAACTGTGCATAATGCAGAGGAAATGTTGTCATGCACAGGTTTAAGAACCTGCGTGAAGTGTTCGATGGTTATAAGCACAAGGTCCATATGGACGGTGACGTTTGCCGACTGACGATTAACAGCGTTGGTCATGACGATGTTGGTGAAGTGGAATGTCGTGCCTTCAACAAAGCTGATGTTGCCACATCACGGGCCAAACTTACCATTCACGGTACGTACAGTCATCTGAGTGAGATACTGAAGGGTTGCAGACCGTAATCGTAATCGTGAATTTATATAGCACCACTTCAAGAGATACTCCTAAGAGGCACTTTTATAGCGCCTTTAAATACTCTTTCAGGAGTGTTGCCGGATATTCAATTGGCTGTGTCAACTTGAACATTAATTTTGAATAAAACGAATAGGCTATTGAATTGAATTGAATTGTTTTGAACTACCGGTCGACGGCTTTAATAAACGGTTTAATACGTGTAATTGTGTGGGTAATCGATGGTGTAGTGGTTAGCGTGCTGATGTGTTAATCGAGAGGTCCGGAGTTCAAATTTCCGACAGGGCAGAAATTTGTTTCAAGATTTCTGCTCCATCTGCAACCCTAGCCAACTCATCTATGATGAGTGCACTGACCGTACACTGTTTGTGGGAAGATGAGACGGCGGTCAGTGGTCAACCGCCCCTATATGCTGAGACTAACATTTCATACCCATCATTGCATCACGGCTAGCTTAAGGAACTGTTCTCTTCTTCTTTAATAATAATTATTGTCATTTTGTTCTTTTTATAGCGCCTATTCCAGCTCATATAAGCGCAGTATCAACACCTAGATTATATTGCATTATATTACGTTGAAATAGATTGGATTAGATTAGATTAGATTAGATTAGATTAGATTAGATTAGATTAGATTAGATTAGATTAGATTAGGTTAGGTTAGATTAGATTGGTTCAGATCAGATCAGCTTCCATTAGGCACAGTTGACAAGATTAAAATAGATCATAGGCTAATAATTATTATACTAAGTAAGATAAGGTGCGCATGGAGGCTGTTTCGATTATGCAGTACTAGATTGGATTAGACCAGGCTAATTAAGATTCTGTTTCTGGGGTTAGGCCTACATTAGATTAGAATAGAATATCCTCAATTTTATATCAATTGTTTTTCTTGTTGATTAATTAACGATGCAGCACCGGCAAAGCTGAAACTGACCCCTCGCATCTTCGACGGGCTGACCTTCACCAAAGGTCAGACAGCCAAGATTCGTGTCCCAGTTATCGGACAGCCGATGCCAACGGTCACCTGGTACAAAAACGGAGAAGTCCTGCCCCAGATTGAGCGGGTCAGCGTCACCCAGGACGACAGCTGTACCGTTCTTGCCATCAGCGACTGCCAGAGGTCAGACAGAGGAGAGTACGGCGTCCGTATCGAGAACTACCTCGGAATTGATGAGGCTACTTTCGCCGTCAACGTTACTGGTACGTTTAGACGCCCAATGTCATAGTACGTTGTGTGCAGGTGATCTAAGACAGAATTGCTATGGCTCACTTTCGATCTTTTGCTTCAATTGTTTCCTCTCTTTGGATTGCACTTTCTCCTTCTGCTCGCAATACAATTGTTTCAGGCAGCCTCTCCTCCTCTTTCTCTTTTCTCAAACCTGCTTCATCTCTCGGGTTCTTGCGCACTGGGAGCGGTTCACCCTACAAGGGGCTGTTTATGATTGTTTAGATACAATAGAATAAAAAAGTATGGTACGTAATCATAATGGCAAACTCCAAATTTATAAAGGGCTACCATAAAGTCAAATGCAGGGCACCAGCTTATTCACGAGCGCTGCCTCGAGTCAGAGAGCTTCTCCAAAGGTGGACGGAAGGAGGTCCGAGTCCGGTTGCTATACGGGGGCAGAGGGGCAGAGTACCTGTTAAGGTGGGTGTCGTTTAAGTCGAGAATGGGAAGGTGGAGGATCAGATGAGTCAGGGTATGAAACTATGAATTCTTGAACAGAAGAGACTTCAGTTTTGAGTGGAAATCCCGAGGAGTGATAGGTAGAGGAGCCTGACGCAGATGATGGTGGGTGACCTGCGAGTGACTGGCGGACAACGCAAACTAAATTCTTATTTAGGGAAAGGGGAGGGTGGGGAGAGAGGAGAGGATTGGTCACCATTACAAAAGTGACGCCCTTGCAGTACAGAATAAAACTTAGCACATAGGATGATCCAGTTGCGTTCTGAAATGGTGCTTATGAATGTATTGCATCTTTCTACGCCGGCTGTGCCCTCGACTACGGGAGACTACGCACACCCTCCGTCCTAGGCCTCACCAATTCTCACTCCCACCTAAGGACACCAAAAACTTTATTCCTAGGCTGCTCTACAAGGACATCTATTAACCCTAAGACCCTTTGACATAAAATAACAGCCAATAATATCCTGGACCAAACTTTAAACGGAATAGCCAACGCCTACACATTTTTATTTATTTTTTGTTTTTCCTGTAATCGCATTGCGTTCTGACAATGTGTTATGAATAAACGAAGATTCTATTCTATTATATTCTTCACAATATGTTACATCACATTAAATACATTACAACAGGCCAACAGCGCAGTACATCAGATCATTCAGTTACCTCTTAAATAGCGACGTATATATATATATATATATATATATAACTGGTTTAACTTATATATATATATATATTAGGGTGGCCCTTAGAAATGAAAGTGCAAAATAATCTTGTGGCAGCCTTCCAATCTATTCCAATTATGAAGAAAACACTATGTGCAAAAAATATTTGCAATTGGTCAATATTTAGGGGTGGCCCTTTAGCTCTCAAGTTTTAATAATACGGGAATAAACTTCCAGAAGCGCAAGAAACGATCACAGGAGGAGCTCGCAGGCTATACAAGCCAGGCAATTAGTTCAGGATACTGATTCCTCATCAAGTGATGCAGAATTAAGTGATGAAAGTGATGGAATTGATGCTGAATGTAAAGGAAAAAACCGGTGATACTAACAGTAGTGACAATGAAGCATCTGCAACTAAACGATCCACATCCAACATTCTGTCTCCTGGTCTGACGTCGGTTTTGGCTAGAACCAAGATTTCGTCAAGGAACGCTACATTCGTTCTTAGCGAAGTGGCTTCCAGCCTTGGTCATGATGTCAACACTTTGAACAGCAACCGAAATCCCAGTCAACGAGCCAGGGCAAGCAACAGAACCACCAAGTCGAACAGCCGTAATAGTTCCTTAACAGTTCACTGGGATGGAAAGTTACTGGAAGGTTTGAGCCAGGGCAAGCATGGTGGTCGTTTTCCAGTTCTTACCTCAGGTGTAGGAGTTGAACAGTTACTGGGCATTCCAAAGCTATCCCAGGAACAGGCTCAGCCCTAGAAGTCGTCCAGTGTTTGAGAGAGTGGAATCAATCAGGTTTTCGCTTTGTATTGTACCTATCAATTTATATAGCGCTTCTCGCAGTGCACACCAATCAGAGGCGCTCCCAGTGCGAGAGACCCAAAGAAAAGAAAGAGGTCTTGAGACAACGAAAAGGCCCATCAGTTAATAAACAGGAACGTGCCAAAGGAGGAAGCTGGTTCCGTAGTGCCAATGAAGGCAAAGACTCGCGTTTTAGCCATGGGCAAGCAACAGCTTGTGCTTCGATACGACAGGCTGTGACACAGGTCATCGCTCAGGTGCATGTTGCTTGATAGAGCAGAAACTGAATAAAGATCTCCTTTTTCTGGCATGTCGCCACCACGTTATTGAACTAATTGTTGCAGCTGCATTCCAAATAATACCTCCATTGGAACTTCTACTGGACCCGATAATCTTCTTTTCAAGAGGTTTCAAGACTACTGGCAATTCATTGTAAGGAACAAATTTCAGACAACCTCATCAGACCCATCGGTCGAATCTTTGGTGGCCATAAACCGTTCTGACGTCCTGGAATTTGCTAATAAACATCAGGCAACTGAACAGTCACGAGACAATTACAGAGAATTTCTCGAGCTCTCACTTTTCTTTCTTGGAGATGTTCCAGCTCGTGGAATTCGGTTTCGAATGCTTGACGCTATGCATCGGGCACGCTGGATGGCAAAAGTTATCTACACGATAAAGATGTGGTCTTTTCAAGAAGACTGCTGCAGAAGAACGCAGCATTCCTGATATTGCCATCTTTTCGGCTGTTGTCTACTTGAGAGCCTGGATAACTTCGCCAACTTGACTCTCATGGAAGAACTAATATACCCAGTGTTACCCACATACAACAATTTCTGCTGCTACAAGCAAGAAGCTAGGACTTCATCTATGGTATCTGTCTGAAGAGCCTATTGGGCTTGCCCTTTTTGACCCAATGACTCTAAGAAACTGATGATTGCTGTATTGGAAGAAGTAGCTCCAGATCGTTCGCCTATAAGACCCAGTGTGAAGTGAGATGCAGTTTTTGGCACCAGAGGTCTCGAAAACTTCAGCACAACTAACTCCAAGAAACTGTCTCAGGTGCTTGGTATGCAAGAATCGAGCCTTTCCCGTGGTAGGCCCAGTGGTCTGGAACGGGCTCCTCCAGGAGATACGCCTGCTCCCTGGGACTCTTACTGAAGCTTTCTTTACTAAACTCAAAACTGTACTTTTTGGCCGTGCTGGAGTCGGGAGCGCCTCTGTGTAGTCCTCTTAAAGGAGCGCTATGTAAATTTATGAATGAATGAATTTATGAATGAATGAATGAACTAGGCTAGTATATTTTTTAGCCAACTTAGTGAAAGACTGAGTGACAGTGAATGTTCTGAATAACATTTTTTTAATTTTGTGATTCAAATCGCAAAATCGTATTACATAACAAATTTCAGAGCTCGAGGGCCACCCCTAAATGTTATACAATTCCAAAGTTTTTTGTCACATAATTTTATTTCTATAATTGGCATGGATTGAACGTATGCCAGACTAAATTTTATGATTTTCATTTTTTGGCTGTATGCTAAGGGCCACCCTAATATATATATACCACATAAGTCTTCTTTTGGGTTTGTTCTTCGTCATACAGACCGTCCGCAACCTCCGGAGGGTAAGCCCGAAGTGACGGACCTGACCGGGGACTCCTGCCATCTAACCTGGCAGCCGCCGACGGATGACGGAGGCTGCCCCGTTACGTCCTACCTCATAGAGAGACGCGAGGAGACGGACAAGAAGAACGGTCGGTGGCGCCGCGTAGCGACGAGTAGTTTCACGCACGCAGTTGTACCTCGGCTGCGCGAGAACGTCGTCTACCAGTTCAGGGTCTTGGCCGAGAACAGCGTCGGTCTGAGCGATGTCGGACAGGAGTCGGAAGATGTTGCCGTACGACAGCAACAGACCGATATCAACTATGACAGCCTCGGTAAGTCATGGGGTTAGGTAGGTTGGTAGGATAGGGTGAGGGTAGCGTGTATACCGTTATGGGATATGAAGTCATAGTTCCGCATGCTCGCTCTGCTACTAGACAGCGTCGGGCTTTCTCGATCGTTGGTCCTTCTTTCTGGAATAGCCTCCCCTCAGACCTTCGTTCTCTCCCGCGAGACCTCTCTGATTCTTTCTATAGACTACTTAAGACCTTCCTCTTTGACCGGGCCTGGGTCGGGAGCGCCTCTGAGTAGTTATCTTGAAGGGGCGCTATATAAATTCCATAGATAGATAGATAGATAGATAGATAGATAGATAGATAGATTGATAGATAGATAGATAGATAGATAGATAGATAGATAGATAGATAGATAGATAGATAGATAGATAGATAGATAGATAGATAGATAGATAGATAGATAGATAGATAGATAGATAGATAGATAGATAGATAGATAGATAGATAGATAGATAGATAGATAGATAGATAGATAGATAGATAGATGTAGCAACCGATACAATGAGAGTCTAACTGGCTAAGCCGGGCTAAGCTGATGACTTCTGGTAAAAATATCAATGAATGAATAGATTATAATTATTGTAAAAAGTATCAATCAATGAATGGAACTCGTATTCAAAGTCCTACACCGACAGAGATGCAAGAAGTCAACCTGCATTGTGTAAAAAGCAAGCTGAAACGCGAGTTTTAATTTAGTTCTGACTGATATCAAATCTAATCTAACCAGACTGCCTATTTGTTGACAGTGCTGTCTGAGCTGGCCACCAGTCACATTCGAATGGACGTGAGCAAGATGAAAGGAGAAGCTGAACTTGTAAACAAATACATCGTCTGTGAAGAACTTGGAAGGTATACTCTACCTACCTTTCACTAATCTGATCTAATTTTACGACGTCTATTGCTCCATTATAATAATGCACTTAATTACAGTAATAATAATTAAAACAAACTAACGATAATTAATAGTAATAGTAGTAATAGTACCGTAGTAATAGTAGTGCAACTGTAATAATAATGATAAATACGCACTTGCATACCTGGATGCCTACCAATACTTTCTCTGAGTAACTGTAATATCAATTGCTAATAATTGGTGCTCAATAAACCGAAATAGGTGAGGTTTAAGTTTAGACGTGAATGGCGTCATAGAAACTCGATGATTGAATCGTATTGATTTACACTTGTTTTCCATGCGACAGAGGTCCCTACGGTGCTGTCCATCGGGCAATTGAACGGTCAAGTGGAAAGAACTGGGTCGCCAAGTTCGTGATGTGTACAACGATCGAGAGGGCGATGGTCAAACAGGAAGTGGACATCATGAATGACCTCAGACATCCAAAGCTGCTGCAACTGCATGAGGCTTTCGAGACTCAGGGAGAAATGGCATTCATCCTCGAAATGTAAGTCACCCGCGAAAAGGTAATTCTATGCCATGAAAAGTAGTGTAACGAAAGGTACCAGCTTATTCACGAGCGCTCTGTCTATCAGAGAGGTTGGGTTGTCCAAAGATCGATGCCCGAGTTCGGTTTCCATAGGGACCAGAGAGAAGAGGAGGCAGAGACAGTCGTGCTAAATGATTAAAATTTAATATGCAGTTGACACTTATCGGTTTTAACTGCATGCAGAGATGATGATGATGATGATGATGATGATGATGATGATGGTGATGGTGGTGGTGGTGGTGGTGGTGATGGTGGTGGTGGTGGTGGTGGTGGTGATGATGATGATGATGATGATGATGATGATGACAATGATGTAATATGATGTATTAGGAAAGTGTTGTTGGACTGTTTGTACGTAGGGTGTCTGGTCGTGATCTTTTGTCTGCGCTGGTCGATTGTCATAAGGTGCGTACGGAGGCAGACTGCATCAATTGGATGCGACAGGTGTGTCAAGGTGTCTCCCACATGCACAAGAACAACATCATCCACCTAGACCTACGGGTTAGTACAAATCGTAGCGCTATATAAATGTCCACTTTAACATGAATGCACAGGCGCTTTGACTGTTTCTATTTTTAGCAGCAAATACAGCAGCATCATCATCGTCATCGTCGTCGTCATCATCATCAGTATCTATTTTCATCATCGACAGCAAAAGGTTTTATCATCATCGCCGTTTGTCGCTATAATCATAATTGTTATCATTATTAATCATCATCATTAGTTTCATAATTATTATCAGTGTCTCCATTGTCATCATCATCATTTATGCTATAGTATACACCCGTTTTTAATGGCTCTCCTCCTCCTCCTCCTCCTCCTCCTTTCTCTTTATCCTCCTACTTCTCTTCCTGCTCCACCTCCTTCTCCTCCTTTCTCCTTCTCCACCTCTATTCTCCTCCTCCTCCTCCTCCTCCATCCTCCTCCTTCTCCTTCTCCTCGTCCTCCTCGTCCTTCTCCTCCTCATAACTGTCATCCTTTTCATCACTAGCAACGTAGGTCCTAACGTAAAGGAGACAATTTATATAGCACAGTTCAATAGCCAAGTCAATTCGAGTGTGTTTCTAATAATAATCGATGTATATATGCATACGTTTTGCTATTTATATACCGTACTAGTAAAAACTTGCAGAGGCACTGACGTATGTGTTCTATTGCAGCCGGAGAACATAATGTTTACGACGTCAAAGTCAGATGGAAATGACCTGAAGGTCGTGAACTTTGGCATCGCTCAACGGGTCGACCCCAACAGAACGGTTCGCGTTCTCTTCAGCACAATCGAATACTGCTGTCCAGAGATCCTCATGTTCGCACCTGTCTCATTCGCAGCTGATCTATGGTCTCTCGGAGTCCTCGCCTATGTCTTGTGAGTTTCAATCTAATCTAATCTGATGTAATCTTAAGTCTTTATTATGGAACACCAGACACAAATCAATGGTTGTCTTCAAATTGAAGGTGTAATACAGTGCTGTCCAACCTTTTTGACATCGCGGGCCACCGAAGAAGTAATTTTTGAAGCCGAGGGCCGCACCAGTCAACTCAAAAGCAGCGACTAAAATTTATTGAAACTTATTGACTGTATTATAATTAATTATGGAGTTATCATAATGAATGCGTCTTGGGAACTGGATTTTGTGTACACATTGTCAAATGATAAGCCAAGTTACGAACGAATAGCTATGCAAGTAGGCCAGTGACTGTCTTCATTTTAACAGAAATTGGAAATATTTAGCGAGCTGTGGCGGGCCACTTAGAATCTGCTGGCGGGCCGCATGCGGGCCGCGGGTTGGACAGCACTGGTGTAATAGGTCAATATCCGTCTGTTTGCCTGTCTGCAGGGGCGGCGCTGGCCGGGGGGGTCCTGGGGTCCGGACCCCCCCAGCTGTCGTTCAGACCATTTCTCCAATTCGTGTAAATCCGAATAGATTTTTTTTGGTGGGGGGGGGGGGTCTGGTTTCGCTGACAGCCTTGCAACTAATGTCATGACTTTGTAACTCTTTCCAATATATTAAATTAATATTATGCTTATCACTATTTATTAGGTCTACTCAAATTCTTTAAATTATATTTAACTTACTTACTAAACCTCTCTGCACTGCGTGCTTATGATTGGTACGTCATTGGTCCGTGTGTACAGTGTTGACTCTTAGTGAAAATAATAACAATAATAATTTTTATGGCATCATTAAATAGAAATCCGCTTACTGAACTGGTTGAGGCTTGCCACTATAAGAGAGACAAAAACTTATAAGCAATAGTTAAATATCTTTTAAACTTGTCACGACACATATTGATGTTTGATGTTTTCTTCTGTTTCAATGTTTTAACTGGATGTTTACAAAATCAAATTAATTAAGATAAAATAGTAATTACATGTTTGCAAATTTTTGACCAAGTCAACGTAACAACTAACAAATCAAGTTCATTTTAAAGCTATAAATGTTTAGTTCAGAGTGGCTAAAATGAGCTCCATATGGCAACATTATACTCCAAAAAAAGCGTTGGCCCAAGACCCCGCTGGGGGAGCTTACGACGCTCCCCCAGACCCCCTAATCGTGGGCAGCTTCGCGCCTTCGGCGCTCGCAGTGCCTCGCACTCGGGCTCCTGCCACGCAGCTTGCAAGTTAATTTCATTTTCGTGGACCCCCCAGAACTAAAAACCCAGCGCCGCCCCTGCCTGAATGACTAGATTAAATATCAATTTCATAAGTTAAAAACAAACTCCCTAATCGTGCACTCGTCGGTATCGTGTCTGCTCGAATTCGTCCACCACCCCATTCATTTTCTACACTGCCCCCAAACTCCAAATCCTGGCTACACCACCGCTCTAAGAGACTAAGAGAGTAAGCAATATATCTATAGTGTACTGTGTAGGCTACACTATCCACAGCGAATCGGATGAACGTAAGAACAATATATTCATATTAAAACATTATTTAGGTTTGAGTGTTTGACTTACGACTTACGAGTAACGAGTTACGATAGAGTTTAGACTGTTGAGTAACAACAACTTTTCAATTTTACAACTAATAACAGCTTTACGAAAAATTTGTTTGGAGTTTCCCCCTTCGTTGGAAAAACGACCGACGAAACTTACCTGAACATAACACAGGGAAAGGGAGCAACCATTTCAATGAATAACTCCAGCATTCCCAAATACGCCAAGAACTGGATCAACCGATTGCTTGTCAAGGACTCAAAGCAGCGCAGTGTCACGGACCTGAAGCACTTTCTCACTGCATGGCTAAACGTTAGTAGAAAAATTTGGTTAACTCAGTTTAAATTCAGCCGGATCTCGCTGGATCTGAAATTCGGCAAATAGGTATTAAAATTGCCACCTTTGAGATGCATGTTTATCCAATTCCGTGACTCTATTGCCCTTGTAAATGCTAGCCTAATGAGTGTTGTTTTGTTATGACTATTATCCGAAAATATAATACCCATTTCTTGATCGGTTATAATCTGACCAGTTTCGTTGATTCACTTTGCGGTTTTGCAGCTGAGGACTCGGAGAACCGGCACCGTTCTGTGGACCACCAATTTGGGCAGCACTGATCACACATTCAGTGGCGTTACAAAGGGTTTCAGCGCCCAGGAGCAAGAGTTGATGACTGCGTCCCTTTCACGTTCTATCTTCTTGTTGACTCATTATAGTAAATGTAAATAGTACTGTGTATAGGCCTACCACTGAAAGCTCAGTTTTGCGCACCCCCTTGTGCTGCGCCCAGGGGCGGTTTGAACTCTGCGCCCCTTCGCTACGCCACTGTCTACATTACCCTGTAATGTAGATGAAACATTCCCGATTACACAGTTCTGCTATCGTTTGTATTTCCTCTTACACTACAGGGGATGTATCGCCGGTGCCAAATCCAGGCACCGCGTATTGCGACACGGAGATATTTCGGGCGAGCTGTTCAGAGACGGAGGTCATCATCGTCGACCGAGCCCTTTACGGTCGGATGCGCCTGGGCAAGTGCGTCGAGATCGACATGGGTCACATCGGGTGCTACACGAACGTCCTGGCGACGGCTGACCGACGCTGCTCCGGTCGCAGATCCTGCGAGATACGGGTGCCAGACGCTGAGCTGGAAAACACGCGACCGTGTCTCAAGGAGTTGAAGACTTACCTGGAAGTCAGCTTCCGGTGCCTCACAGGTACATTGCTCCAACTCATGGACCATTTGACGATGTATATCTGCGTGTATGTGCATGTGTGTGCGTGTATGTATGTGTGCTTGAGCGTGTGTGTTTGCGTGTGCCTGGAACACTGTGAGTGTGTGTGGATGCATGCGTGTGTGTTTGTGAGTATGAGTGTGCTTGTACGCGTGTGTTTGCATGTGTTTTTGTGTGGAACACTGTGGATATGTGAATGCACGATTGCGTGTGTGTATGGGTGCGTGTGCGATTGTGGATGCAAGTGGACGCGCGCGTGTCTCTTGTGCGTGTGCTTGCGTGTATTATTTGCTCTGTTGCACTGTATCGCATCTCATTCAAGTCGTTGTGTAATGTTCCACTGCACAGCATGTCTTGTTCTGCCTGCTTACAGACACTGCCCGGTTCTCACTCTGTCTTTAAATAACACTTTTCAATAACCCATTTCAATCATGGTATTAGTTAAGAACTGGCTTGCTATCGAATATATCAATAACTCATTCTCAATCAGGTTATAATATAGTGTTTTTTCAATAACTCTTTTCAAGGCTATCATATGATACTATTGCCGGCCAATTTCAATTACTTATGTTCAATCTGCAGCTTTCAATAACTTTTTCGGAAGCTGGTCCAATAACTCTTTTCAATAACAGTTGACAATAACTCTTTTCAATAACTCTTTTCAATAACTCATTTCAATAACTGCTTTTCAATTACTTCTTTCAATAACTCTTTTCAATAACTCATTTCAATAACTCTTTTCAAGGACTCTATTTCAATAACTGATTTTCAATAACTGACGTCAATAACTCTTTACAATACGGCTTTTCAATAACAAGTTGCCAGTTGGTTTCTTGGCTCAGGAGGGTGCCATATTCATGAAGCTGTCACAATAGGGTATTTCCATGGAACTGATTTCATCATGGGTACAATAACCATACACTGACTCAAAATAAACTAACTCTAATTCAATAACTTCTTTTCATAATGTTTTCAATAACTTATTTCAATAACTCATTTCAATAACTCTAACTCTTTTCAATAACTCATTTCAATAACTCATTTCAATAACTCTTTTCAAAAACTCTTTTCAATAACTCTTTTCAATAACTCTTTTCAATAACTCTTTTCAATAACTCTTTTCAATAACTCTTTTCAATAACTCTTTTCAATAACTCTTTTCAATAACTCTTTTCAATAACTCATTTCAATAACTCTTTTCAATAACTCTTTTCAATAACTCTTTTCAATAACTCTTTTCAATAACTCTCAATCTCTTTCAATAACTCTTTTCAATAACTCTTTTCAATAACTCTTTTCAATAACTCTTTTCAATAACTCTTTTCAATAACTCTTTTCAATAACTCTTTTCAATAAAACTCTTTTCAATAACTCTTTTCAATAACTCTTTTCAATAACTCTTTTCAATAACTCTTTTCAATAACTCTTTTCAATAACTCTTTTCAATAACTCTTTTCAATAACTCTTTTCAATAACTCTTTTCAATAACTCTTTTCAATAACTCTTTTCAATAACTCTTTTCAATAACTCTTTTCAATAACTCTTTTCAATAACTCTTTTCAATAACTCTTTTCAATAACTCTTTTCAATAACTCTTTTCAATAACTCTTTTCAATAACTCTTTTCAATAACTCTTTTCAATAACTCTTTTCAATAACTCTTTTCAATAACTCTTTTCAATAACTCTTTTCAATAACTCTTTTCAATAACTCTTTTCAATAACTCTTTTCAATAACTCTTTTCAATAACTCTTTTCAATAACTCTTTTCAATAACTCTTTTCAATAACTCTTTTCAATAACTCTTTTCAATAACTCTTTTCAATAAATTTTCAATAACTCTTTTCAATAACTCTTTTCAATAACTCTTTTCAATAACTCTTTTCAATAACTCTTTTCAATAACTCTTTTCAATAACTCTTTTCAATAACTCTTTTCAATAACTCTTTTCAATTCTTTTCAATAACTCAATAACTCTTTTCAATAACTCTTTTCAATAACTCTTTTCAATAACTCTTTTCAATAACTCTTTTCAATAACTCTTTTCAATAACTCTTTTCAATAACTCTTTTCAATAACTCTTTTCAATAACTCTTTTCAATAACTCTTTTCAATAACTCTTTTCAATAACTCTTTTCAATAACTCTTTTCAATAACTCTTTTCAATAACTCTTTTCAATAACTCTTTTCAATAACTCTTTTCAATAACTCTTTTCAATAACTCTTTTCAATAACTCTTTTCAATAACTCTTTTCAATAACTCTTTTCAATAACTCTTTTCAATAACTCTTTTCAATAACTCTTTTCAATAACTCTTTTCAATAACTCTTTTCAATAACTCTTTTCAATAACTCTTTTCAATAACTAACTCTTTTCAATAACTCTTTTCAATAACTCTTTTCAATAACTCTTTTCAATAACTCTTTTCAATAACTCTTTTCAATAACTCTTTTCAATAACTCTTTTCAATAACTCTTTTCAATAACAATCTCTTTTCAATAACTCTTTTCAATAACTCTTTTCAATAACTCTTTTCAATAACTCTTTTCAATAACTCTTTTCAATAACTCTTTTCAATAACTCTTTTCAATAACTCTTTTCAATAACTCTTTTCAATAACTCTTTTCAATAACTCTTTTCAATAACTCTTTTCAATAACTCTTTTCAATAACTCTTTTCAATAACTCTTTTCAATAACTAACTTTTCAATAACTCTTTTCAATAACTCTTTTCAATAACTCTTTTCAATAACTCTTTTCAATAACTCTTTTCAATAACTCTTTTCAATAACTCTTTTCAATAACTAACTCTTTTCAATAACTCTTTTCAATAACTCTTTTCAATAACTCTTTTCAATAACTCTTTTCAATAACTCTTTTCAATAACTCTTTTCAATAACTCTTTTCAATAACTCTTTTCAATAACTCTTTTCAATAACTCTTTTCAATAACTCTTTTCAATAACTCTTTTCAATAACTCTTTTCAATAACTCTTTTCAATAACTCTTTTCAATAACTCTTTTCAATAACTCTTTTCAATAACTCTTTTCAATAACTCTTTTCAATTTCAATAACTCTTTTCAATAACTCTTTTCAATAACTCTTTTCAATAACTCTTTTCAATAACTCTTTTCAATAACTCTTTTCAATAACTCTTTTCAATAACTCTTTTCAATAACTCTTTTCAATAACTCTTTTCAATAACTCTTTTCAATAACTCAATAACTCTTTTCAATAACTCTTTTCAATAACTCTTTTCAATAACTCTTTTCAATAACTCTTTTCAATAACTCTTTTCAATAACTCTTTTCAATAACTCTTTTCAATAACTCTTTTCAATAACTCTTTTCAATAACTCTTTTCAATAACTCATCTCTTTTCAATAACTCTTTTCAATAACTCTTTTCAATAACTCTTTTCAATAACTCTTTTCAATAACTCTTTTCAATAACTCTTTTCAATAACTCTTTTCAATAACTCTCTTTTCAATAACTCTTTTCAATAACTCTTTTCAATAACTCTTTTCAATAACTCATCTCTTTTCAATAACTCTTTTCAATGACTCCTTTTCAATAACTCTTTTCAATAACTCTTTTCAATAACTCTTTTCAATAACTCTTTTCAATAACTCTTTTCAATAACTCTTTTCAATAACTCTTTTCAATAACTCTTTTCAATAACTCTTTTCAATAACTCTTTTCAATAACTCTTTTCAATAACTCTTTTCAATAACTCTTTTCAATAACTCTTTTCAATAACTCTTTTCAATAACTCTTTTCAATAACTCTTTTCAATAACTCTTTTCAATAACTCTTTTCAATAACTCTTTTCAATAACTCTTTTCAATAACTCTTTTCAATAACTCTTTTCAATAACTCTTTTCAATAACTCTTTTCAATAACTCTTTTCAATAACTCTTTTCAAAACCCTTTTCAATAGCTCTTTTCAATAACCCTTTTCAATAACTCATCTCTTTTCAATA
>JACEVL010003692.1:0-13206 GCA_020284085.1 Aporrectodea caliginosa
ATTTTTTAGCATTTATTCACTCATCACTTGCTGAAACGAGGTTTTTTCTTTCAGTTGATGTTTTTTGTGTTTCATTTCATCTTTTGTTATCAGCTTTTGTTGTCTTGTTGCTGTTGAACTATTATCAGTGTTTTTGTTTTTATCAGTGTACCACTGTAAGAATTAAATAAAATTCAACATGTTCTACTTGATGCTCAAAATACGTGTTGGTGTCACTTTGTACTTCTGTAACCTTGTAGCTTCGGCAGAAAGACTGGTAAATGTGGCTGCATAAGCTGAAACTATAAGCAGACAAAGGCCAACTCGATTGTGCTGATAATAAGGTCAACGTGCATGTACTTGTGCAGTGCGTTTCACAAATATCCTAGTGGACCGTCTCCTTGATTTGCAAGGCTACACAATATTGAACGTTCTTTTGGATCAATAATTGATATTGCAATGCTGCAAGAGCGAAACCACTTCTTCTGTGCATCTTGCAAAAGACATTGTTTCATTGTTGAGGCAAATAAAAGGGGCAATTAAAAGTTTGACCAACAGGGATCTGTGACCAGACAAACACTTGATGGCGTTAAAACCGCTCCTGCAAGAAGGCACGTGCATGCCATTCCTAGGGCTCAAACAGCTCCAGGTCCATTTCGAAATGTGATAACTGAGGTATTGGAAGACAGGCTATCAATGAAGCACAAGGCAAAAGCCTACAGAAAGGTCTATATGGATGGCATCACAGCAGCCAATGCCATAGCCAACTCAACACAAGAATCATTTTAGCACTGTTCAAATGAAGAGAAATACACAGTAACCCATCCATGCACACTGCACAGCATCTATATAGCACCCAGTAAAGCTTTAATCAATTCACAGTTGGGACAGCCAATAGATTACAACGGAAAGAACAGCACACAATGTTTACTCGGCTCAGCCCGATTGGTTTCTGTCCAAGTTCCACTCCAAAATTATGTTTCAGACACAAAGCTGAACCGAGAGAATGAGCAACTACAGCATAACCCCCGGGGTTTTCGTGCTGAGAGCGCTTCTGAATAGTTATTCTGAGAGAGACGCTATATAAATATTTAGATACAATACAATAAGAATAAAGCTCTGTCACTTGCTGTCGGCTACATGTTTGTGTTAGAGGGGTTTGGCGATGTGGTGGGAAAAAAGACAGTGGAATGGAGTCCTGTATGGACTGCTGTAACTTTTTCAACCTAGAACAGACTGGAACTATCAACAGGGATGGGCAAATTACTCGGAGAAATGTAATTAAATTACAAATTACCTTGGGACATGAAATATAATTTCAAATACAACATATATGGGAAAATGCAATTAAATATCAAATTACAAATTACGTGATTTCAAGTAATTTCAATTACTGCCCATCCGTGACTATCAAGGCATTTCTATTGAAGACCATATTCATATTTACACTGTATCAGTTCCATGTAATTATTTACCAGTACGTGATGACAGAATTTCTGCTAAGCCTCCACAACTGTTACATATTTTGTTCTATAATTATTTCCACTTTGTTAGCACCACGCAAGATTACTCCAACACAAGTACTTTGTTAAATTAAATGCACGACTTATTTAAATATTACTTGCAAAGGTAGGTTATGCATACCTTCATTTTATACGACTGTGACTCAACTTACAGTTGCACGTAAATTATTATACATTTTAAACACGACCCAAAAATTACCAAATTAACTCAAGTTACTCTCCACAGTTACTCATAAAGACTGATTAAGGTACTTCAAATTAGAAGAGTAATAAAGTTTTATGACAAAGAACACATCCACAATCCCGTTGAGCTAAGTAAGAATGCTGTCTGTGGTAGGACACACATAATCAGATGATCAGCCAAACAACATTTAGGAAACAGAATGAGTGTTCTCTCTTAACAGTTAGCTGCTCGTAGATATTTGCTGCCAGCAATCACTGATTTCTATATGGTTAACAGTATACACGGATTTAGAAAAAGCAAATTTTTTGTATCAACGCCAAGCTGTTCAACATCGTATTCCTGTTCCGATGGCCATGAATGTTCCGAAAGTTCCACCACCTTGAACCATTGTTTTGCCGACAGTGTTGACTAATTCTCGGCCACGCAGTCCAAAGCTTAAACAGAAACACACAAATCAAGTTAAATCACAGATAAAATGCAGTAATAAGGAAACGGCAAAAGATATAACTGCGTGATTTCTGATGCCCTCAAGATATTGAACAGCCAGCTGAAGACTAGACAAAACAGAAATGGACAAACATCACAACAACTTGTAGTGAATGTCACCTGCCATCTTTGCTCCCAAACTTTGTTTTGTTTTAAATAATTTGGACATATCTCTACGACAGGCTTCTTGCAAAGAAATCAATGATACGAAAAGACTTCCAGGGTGGTTCTTGATTTTCAGGTTCATTAATACAAAATACAGCTTTTCCTTTAGACCTCGATGGTTTGGCTCCAAATCCTTCACGTGATGAATTGCTGCTCTTGGCCACATTTCTCTTCACCTCCTGCAGAGTTTGGACCTCTATCTCAACGCTGTTACTGTAAACTGTTTGTTACTGATTGTGGTTTTTCATTCAGAACTATTCAACGAACATATGTAACGTCATCTAGGTGGACAGAATCTTTGTAAACAGGATCACGATGATGAAGTGAAACTGAAAACCCATCCAGCTGCTTAACCCGTTATGTCCACTCTCACTGGTTCATCATTGGCTTCAAATACTGCAGTGTCTACATCGGCAAATTATTTGTTTCAAAAGCCCTCAAAATTCAGCTCAACTGTATAGCTGGTTTTTAAACCCATTTAGAGCATTTTCCCCACATGTTTTGCTGGTGGCTAGCAGATATAAAAAGCACAATAAATAGAGCTATTTATATGCAAGTGGAAGTTTATTTTGTCATGCAGTCGTAATTGACCAGATTTGTTGCAACAGAGTTAAGTGTATCGTCAAAATCTGTGGGCTCAGTACTAAATACAGCAACTGAAAACTCTAGTTTAGTTGTAAAACCGGCTATATGGTGTTGGTGGTGATGATGATGATTACGAAAACGAGCCGATTACCGTAGGGCAGAGAATCCTCCGAATAATGCACCAGATGCAACTCCAACACAGAAGCCAATCATGAATCCAGTCTTTACTCGATCAAAGCACGTAGGGCCATGCCCATAGGCAGAACCGCTTGGAACAGCTGGCATATCGGCTTCAAAACAAACCACAAAAATAATTTAAACACATATTTCAATCAATATCAATCAATAAATGCTTTATTGCTCACAGAAGAAAACATAATCACGTAATCACAGACAACGTAAACAGAAATAAACATGCAGTGAACATTGGGAAACCCCGAAAGAACGAACCGTTCCGCTAACAGGGTTCGCCCAATTTCAATCGTAATTTAAAAATTATACATCGTTTCCGCTAATTAAAAGCAAGGCTTATTAAAAGCAATGGCTTGTTTACTCCATGCAGGAAAAGCACAACGCACATAATGGTACTGACGCAACTTTTAAATGTACATCCAACTTGTTTTCTTATACGATTAACAACGCTATATCAATTATTTTATTACGTTTAGCATTCACAAAAATTCAAATAAAGTTTGCTAATCCCCACCTTTTCCTGCACAATTACAACTCTTTTGATTACAACTGTCCTTGAAAGAAATTGGTGCACGGTGTCAGACTCTTTTCCTCCTATTATCGCTCAGTAAAAAAGACCGTAAAGCACTAAAGCTAAAGGTCAATATATGGCTCCAATCTGGCTCCAATACATCGAATTAAACTAAATAATAATAAGATTAAACACTGGCTCCAAACATGGACCTCTATTTTAGTTATTTTAGATGCAATTGCCGAAATTTAATGTAGTGTAAATCTGAGATGTCCTAGTATTACTGAAAACTTCTCAGCGCCCACGTCATGGGGACCAGTTTATATAGTCTACCGGCGCTATATCAAATTAAGTCCGCAATAGCCAAGCTGCTCTGATTAGACCTGGGAGTCACTTTGGTCAGCCAATCTGACCCCACTTGACCCTGAAGTGACTTGAGGTCGACTTGAAGTCGACAACTTGGAGCCAAAACGACTTGATCCGACTTGGCAGAAAAACAACTAACTTTCGACTTAAAGTCGACTTCTGACATGGTAAATACGATTAAGTACGGCTAATAGGCTAGTAATAAAAAATGTCATGCCAATTTGCCTGGCAAGCATTAATTTCATATACTAATTAGTAATGAGACCTCAACACCTGATGAATAAAATTGGTCAAAGTTTATTAGGCCTATTTTAAGCAGTGTGTTTTTGTGCTTGAACAGTTTTGTAATGCTCTAATGGGTTAGCAGAAGAATCTGTGGCGGACCGCGGACTGGTTGCACTGAATGGCTTGTTGTGTTAATTGCCCACTAAAGATGATAAACTTTTTATCTCACGAGTCCTGTATAAAAAGCCATCCTCAAATCACTAATGCTGATAAATTACTCACTCATCCCACGTTACTCTCTCAATTAAATTAACAATTCATCAGGTAATAGTTGATAACAATTTGTTGCCTTATTGTCGCTCTAACATTGGCTTCTTGTTATGGTATATGGTACAATCTTGCGTAGCATTCATTCATAACTTTTGTTAAATTGCAATGTACCTGATGGCGGTGTGTCTATCAGTTTTTGTTACCAATTAAACGAATATAATAATAATAATGATAGCCTACATTTTAATTCTGTTGTCATAATTATTTGGACACTAACCCCCTAACGTATCAAATAGCAATGCATGCGTACCATCCTATGTATACTGCCTAAAAGTTCATTGATTTGCGCGCGTTCAGCTCTTGATCAGGTAGACGTGCTACCATTTTTTATTAACATTTCGATTCGCCATTTTTATGAAACGTACGTGTGACGTTTTAACATAGAATAACAAATGATATAGATAAATCGACACCTATGAACAAAACAAGTAACTGTTTAGCACAACCGCCGCAACCGGCGTCGATAATACAAAATTAAACCGCAGCCTAAGTATAGGCTACGCGGTATAGACCGTAGAAGTTAGAACATGCTTCATTAATTTGTGCAAAAGCACTACAAAACTGCTTAAATGCTGCCGTGACCTCACGATCATTAGTGTGGCGAGATAAATTTATATTTATTTGTGTCTCAAGTCGGTTTAAGTCGACTTGTGGAGAAAACAACTTGAGGTCACTTTTCTGGACAAATTCGACTTGGGGTCAGTTGCGCTAAGCATAAACGACTCGACTCGACTTGGGATGCCCAAGTCGACTGGGGTCGACTTATTGGGGTCGACTCCCAGGTCTAGCTCTGATCGTTCCGGTGCCAAGTCAAAATCCTGGCGGCAGGTCAAACGTCGCGCTAGTTATTCAACGTCATCAAATCAAAACACATTAAGCGCCGGCTAGTGAGCAGGATATATGGCAAGCCAAGAGAGACAGACAGACAGAAACACAGAGAAAGATAGGCCTACTAACAATACATACAACTTGTAGGCCTATTTATAACGCGCCTTAATAAAACAAAGTCTTACTCAAAGGACGCGTTACAATGTAGGGCCTACTTATTAATCATAGTAGGCCTACTTAGAGAAGACTCAGAATAGATAAGTTTTAAGTTTAGATTTAAATATATTTGCCTAATTATCTTCGGATTAGTTCTGGTAGAGAGTTCCATTCAGCTGGACCAGCTAGGCCTACTTCAAACATTCTGTTTCCAAATTGTAGATTTGTTCTTTTGATTACAAATTAAGTCTCTTTTCGAATCCGATCGCAATCCACGTCTTGATTCAAGAGCAGCACATGGTGTGACTATTGATGATAAGTAAGGAGGAGCAGAACCTGAGATTATTTTGAACATGACAAGACAGATTTTAAAGGATATCCGAATAACAGGATAACAGACACATACAGACAGACACTGACAGTGAGCAGGGGCGCAACCACGGTCCAGAAGTTGGGGACCTACAGTACTAGAATGTGTGAGTGGGGGGGGGGGAATTGCGAGCGCCGAAGGCTGCGAAGCTGCGATGCCGAAGGCAAGAAGCCCCTAACGACTAGTGGTATGGGGAGCGTCGTAAGCTCCCCATCGGGGTCTGGGGCGGAGCCCCAGAAGACGACGCAATTTTGAGCATTTGATGCCAAATGTAGTACATTTTGGTCTTTTATTTACCTCAAATTTTTCACCGATGATTTCGATATAAAAGTACCTAATCCATCCAGATCTGTGAAAAATATGACTTTATTATATGAATAAACTGGACGTGACATGGGTTTAAGAGAATTGAACGGAAAAGAGTACAATAAGCTCTAGAACAGTGTTTGTCAAAACTAGGAAGATCGGCAGGGAGGAAGCCTGGACGGGTCATTTTCTCAGAATACCGTTAAGGCGTTTATGTTCCCCTACAGTGGCAAATCCCCACCAAACAGAGGAGGCATAACGTAGCCGTGCGAGGATAGTAGCTCTAACAATGTCAAAGATACGTTGACCGTGGTAACCGTGGGCGACCAAAACACGTAGCTCGAACATGGATTTTCGGGGTTTGCAGCATATTTTGTCCATGTGTGCCCCAAAGCCTATCCGATCAGAGATACAGTGACACCCAAAATAACCATCTCCTGGACCCGCTCGATGCCAGGGATGAGAGGAGGGAGGGCAATAGGTTTGGACCTCTGTCGTTTGACAAACATTTCACTTGTCTTAGCATGGTTTAATTTAAGATTGCTAATGGATGCCCATTGCCCACTTAGAGATATGGTCAAGTTCAGAAAGAGTGCTGTCAATGCAGGAAGCAGGGACCAGCTTGCAAGTAGCTATCGTCGGCATATTTAGGGAGACGGTTTCTACTGTATTTAGGTTTAAGGCTAGAAATGGCTATGACAAAATCATTAGGTCCAAGGCCAGAGCCTTGTAGTATACTGGCGTAGGGACCCTGGGCAAGTCCTTCACTCGCAATTGCTCATGCGCTTCGGCGTGAAACTCAGATTCAGCGTCCGCGCAGTAGTCGGGAGCGCCTCTGAATGGGCAATCTGGTAGGGGCGCTATAACAAGTGTTCAAATACAATACAATACAATACAATACAATACAATTAATGGTACAGAGGGGAGAGATTGCAGAAGGTAAGAAGTTCCTAACGACTAGGCGGTATGGGAAGCGTCGTAAGTCCCCCCCCCCATCGGGGTCTGGGGCTCCGCCCCAGAAGCCGACGCAATTTTGAGCATTTATACCAAATGGAGTGCATTTTTGGCTCTTGTTTGCCTCACAATTTTCAAAAGTTGGAGGGGACCGTCCCAACCTGTTCGAAAGTTGGGGGACGCGTCCACGGCCGTCCCAACCTGTTCGAAAGTTGGGGGGACGCGTCCCACGGGTCCCATAGAGTGGTTGCGCCTATGACAGTGAGAGACAGAGATCGAGGGCAGAGAGCTGGTGTGGCGTGAACAGGGTTTCAGACGACGCGATGTAGGCCTATTCACAGATTGTGTAGTCGAAATACTTTAGCGCTACGCTTGGATCAGCGCAGGGCACCAGCTTAATCTCGAGCGTTGCTCGAGATTCGTGATCGTAATCTCGAGGTTTCTACACCGCACAGAAAAGCAAAGTCGCGGGAACCATGCATCTTACTCACATGTACTTAGTCAAAAGAAAATCAATAGGCGGGGGGGTAAAAATCGGCTCCAGGTCAAGATTCAAAGGGTTTAGGGTCTTTAGGCAGGTAGACAGACAGCCAAGATGGACGTTCTTTAGAATTGAAACGGCGAGGGAGGTAAGGGGGAAGAGGAGGAATCAGGATAGGATTTGTGAAAGAGCACTGTTTTCAGTTTTGAGTGAACCTGTGGTGCGGTTGCAAGAGGTGAGCTTCTGGTGATTTTGTAAGATGGATAAGATATTTGGCGCAATTCAGTTGGGAGTTTGTTCCAAGAGGCGGAACAGATTGTCTAAGGATCGACCATAGATATATAATTAATAATAATAATAATAGTAATAATAATAATAATAATAATAATAATAATATTATTATTATTATTATTATACAACCAATATTATTATTATTATTATTATAATATTTTCGTTTATTCAAACAATCCGGTTGACAAACCGCAACCGGTTACAGTGTACAATTATGCAATTGAAACAATTCACAAGAACACAAATGACAGAAGACATAAATCTTAACTACTATAAGTTCTATTAGTTAAGTCATTCTATTTTTTGTTTTATTTCTGTTTCCGAATGTAAGCTTGCTGTCATGAGTTATCGAGACTTTTTTATTTCATTACCTGGGTGGCCCTATCTAGCGGGATAATCCATCCCTTCAGGGTCCTCCACTTGGTAACCGGAACGTCGTTGAATGATCATTGCCATAATTGTAAATATGTTGTCGGTTACAGGAAAAATAAATTGAATTTAATTGAATTGAATACTAACAGAACAGACAGCCTGCAATACACGGCGCTAATAGCAGCCTACAAAGCATGCCCGTCCTACGGGATTCGAATTCGGTACCTCTTGTACCTAGGCCAATATGTGATCGACACCGTATGTATACATATAGTGTAGAAGAGCATGTAAGGAGGGAACAAAGGCCACACGAAAGGAAAACGTGAAGAGGGGAGGATGAGGAAGAGCTATAGCCTATGGGAGGTTACATGTACTTCCTTTTCCTGTAATGTAGGCATAAGCTTACTACGATGTAGCCTACCACTGAAATTCATTTGAAAGGTTTGTTTCAAATGTTGCTTAACTCGAGTCGTCGTCAGAGGCTAATTTTGTTCTGTCGTGAAACAACTATAGTCGGCCTATACAGATCCATCCTTTTCAGCCGGGTTGGGTCGGGAGAACTCCTGAAAAGTAACCTTGAAGGGGCGCTATATAAATCTTCGGAATGAATGAATGAATGAATCTGACGTCTGCTGCGGGAACTTAAATTTAGGCAACCTATAACCTTAGGCATGTGCATTATACATATAGGGCATATTATAGGCCTATATTAAACGGAAACGTCTTCTGTAAACGCAACCATGTCTCAAACTTCCTATATGTCGAAATAATTTTTATGGAGCCTACTAGCCAAAGTACACTGTGGTCGTGTGTAGGCTTGATCCCCAAACCACAGCGAGACTTCAGACCGAAAGCCTACACAAGAAATCACTCTAGCGCACAACACATCCAGTTTTGACGAAGGCCTGTGCACAGTTTCAAGAACGCAGCAGAGGACGCCTATCAAACATGAAGTCATCAAGATGACTTATCAGTTATTCCGAGCACGTAGATGCGAAACAGTTGATCAAAAGTCTGTGACTAAGTAGAAACAAATTATGATGCACAAGAACCCATAAATAGACCTTATCTCTCTCCTCGAGGACTGCGGAACACTCCACTACAAAAGGCGCAGACGAGCGTCAACCGAAAACTTCTTGACTTCTGTAGCCTAGGGCCTACCTGTTTCCAGGCGTTCTTGATTACATGTACGCCTCTCTCATGTGTAGGCCTACACACTCACATGAAGAGTACTCTTATATAGGCCTACTTGCGAGAAACAGCGCTTTACTGTATAGAGCAAAGCAAACAGCGTTTTCCTGTAGAACGCACCGTAGAAAAATCGTCAGTTTTTGTGGGAGTATTCTACGAAAGGATTTCTGGTCTGCCGTTTACGTAGATGAAACGGGCGTAGACCTGCATCTAGGAGCAGTTTCATGAATTTCATCATAGTTCATGAAAGAAACAGCATCCTGTGAGTTATTAATTATAAGTAATCGCAAACTCCATATTTCTACAGAGCTACACTAAAGTTCGGCTCAAAAGCATTAGCATAATATTATTATTCATGAGCGCTTATCGATCATGGTGGATCTACTCTTCTGCTTAAAATAAATAACGATTCGAACGCCTACAGCGAGTACAGCCCAAATTTATTTATTTATTGTATTGTGAAGTGTGCTGGGATCGATCATTTCGGTTTAAAGGAAAATTCTAAACAACAAACCAATAGCTTAATCGATCTCTATGGTCGGCTTGACGACTTCTGACGGACGCCGAGGACAATTTTTGAAGAGGACAATAATTTGGTGTCAAGGACAGTTTAGTGTCAAGGACAGTTTAGTGTCAAGGACAGTTTGGTGGCAATGGGCAATTTGTTGCCGAGGACAATTTGGATTCTAAGGACAATTTAACGCTGAGGACACATTGACGCTAATGACAAATTGACACGAGAGTTAGGGTACTCCTTGAACCACCTCCCCCACAAGTTACGTCTATGGAGGAAGACCAGTCTATTTAGACGTACTTACTAGACCCGAAATATTGCTGTACGTAGCAGAAAAACGCAACGTTTTGATATTTTGCTATGAAAATGAGCCATATCGAATTTTCACTTCTAATCATGAAGAGTTTGTCGCCATTTTCGGGTTAGTGCTGTCTAAATAGACTGGTCTTCCTCCATAGACGTAACTTGTGGGGCAGGAGGTGTTCAAGGAGTGCCAGTATCTCTCACTATTTAGACTGGAGGGTACCATACTCCCACTTTTCACACTTTGGTGGAGGTGGTAGTGTAGTGTAGTGTAGTGGTAGTGGTGGTAACTGCTCTCGGGATAACTGCGTTGAGATCCTATTATCAGTTGTTTTGTTTCAGAAAGCCTGTTGTCTGTTTCTTCAGTCAATGGAAATCATGGCAACCGGCACTCAGTGCATCTTATTCCTTCTTCTCTGGTCGATTTCTTTGAGTCGTTCTCAAGACGGTAGGTACATCGATCTGGGTTGATCTTCTAGAGGAAGAGACACTAACATTTGAACCAGCAAAAGTATGAAACTATGCTCGTACAGGTGGCACCGCCTAGTCGCCTACTATGTAATCCAAACCATGGAAGGTCCGATACAACGTAGCCTACGATAGAGATGCGTGTGTCAACGGCTTGCTCATATAGCCATCTGGGTTTATAAGTCACTCAAGTCTTTTTTCTTTAGTCGTGGCTAGGTTCGGAGCGCTACTGAGTAGGTTTCTTGAAGGGGCGCTATATAAATTCTCGTAATGCATGAATGAATGGCGAGTAGCAGAGCCGACCGGAAGCAGAGTAGGGGCGTAGGGCTATATCCTGTCAGCAATTCCATGGATATTAGATGGGACACATAATTTATTATGGGCTCCGATACGGGTCCGGTATGGGAACATGGGTCATTTGTGGGTTCCATGTGTTTATCCGAATGCCAATTTCAGCAACTATATTATGACTAAAATAAAAATGTTTCGTCTCTTAACCCATACCTTTATTGGGCATCTGTAACATTGGGGTCTCGGCTCATCAGTACGTCGATGACACCCAAGCCTTTGCCAATGGTCCAGCCAGCGCAGCTGCTTCACTGGTCGCGAGGATCCTTGAGGCCACCACGACGCTGGACCTTTGGATGTCTTCTAACCATCTCTGCCTTAATTAAGATAAAACCCAATTCATCTGGCTTGGCGGTCGAGCCCAACTAGCCAAGATTGACATGGACTTTCTCCACGCTAGTTTCCCAGACATCCACTACTCTGTCACAGTTCGTGATCTGGGCGTTACACTTGATCCAGTTCTTTCATTTTCAGACCATGTCAATCGTATCTCTCGAACATGCCTTTATCATCTGCATCAACTTCGCACCATCCGTCCACTCGCCCCTTACTTGGTCAACACTCCCGTCCATGCATTGATTTGTAGTAGGGTTGACTTCGGTAACTCCGTGTATGCTGGTCTCTCTTCCCTAAACCTTTCCAAGCTTAAGTCTATACCTAATGACCGCCTTATTGGTGGTCTCCCGAAGTATGCTCACATATCTGCGTTCATTCGGGAAACTTTCCACTGGCTTCCTGTGCCCCAGCGCATTCAGTTCAAAATTCTAACACTTATGTGTAACTCTCTGCTCGGGGTAGCTCCTTCATACCTTCAGACCTTATGTAGGCTACCTCGGTCTCTACACTCCGTGGTCGCTCCGTCCTACGCTCGGCCGCCAGAGGCCTTCTGGTTGTTCCCCTCATGCGCGGTGCTACTGCTCTATCCAGAAAGTTATGTTTATAATTATGTTGGCCCCTCTAGTAGGAAGCATCTTCCGCATGAATTGCGCCTTGAGCTCCTCAGCCTTTCTCTTCCTCTGTTTCGGAAACGCCTGAAGATTACCTTTTTTTCGATAGAGATGACCTGTTTCTGGAGTGACTCTGGATCTCTGAGTGGCGCTATATAAATGTTCAATTACAATTACTGTACTGTAACAGAGACTCGGTCTACGGTTAAAACGCTCTGGAGCGATTTAGACACAGCGATAGTGTAGGTCTTAATTCAGCTGGTCTTTCCTCCACCCCTATGACTCCTCATAACCCTTTATGACCGCCAAAGCTTCCAATCAGTTGCATCATCCGGCCTTTAAGCTTTGCTATTGTGATTTGAAATCCAGTCTCGTTACGTGATATGGATATAGATCTTCGATACAATCTCAGTTCCAACGTGTTCACAAAGATATCCAAGTTGTGCGAAATATGAATGATGACGACGTGTTGTTGATTTTTCAGTGCAAATGCCTCCTAGTCTTGTCACGGGACCAATGGCGTTGATTCATTACAAAGCAGGAGCGAGCGTCACTTTGGACTGCGAGGGAGTAGGAAGCCCAGCTCCAACGTATGTATAGTTACATCATCCCATATACACGAACTTCCCTCGGCCAATTACTAACTGGTACCTATTGTAATATATTTGAATAAGTTCATACTTGTAAGTTAAGTGCATTGTTAATTAGATTGCTGAGCGATTATGGCTCTTTCTATCTCTAATCTAATGACTTCTATAGCGCCGTTATCATAATTATAGTAATAATGAATATACTAATAATATTAATAATAGTAATACGATTTATACAGAGCCGCATCACAGCAGAGTGGTCCGATGGAAAAGGCTCTGTGCATGAGTTAAAAAAAATCAAAGTCAATCATAATGATAGGCGTATTCTACAAAATATAGTTCTTGAGCTGTGATTTAAAAGGATTGGGGGGGGGTGGCGTGTTTTCACAATAGCCGGGAGGACTATTCCAAGCAGTGGGTCCAGCGACAGATAAGGAACAGTCGCCGAACCTCGTATATAGATGACCGCGGGACTTGTAGTTGATTTCTGGTTGAGTATCGCAGCCGACATCTGTTCCGGTTGTCTGCTACCCGAATGCAG
>JACEVL010003693.1:0-14625 GCA_020284085.1 Aporrectodea caliginosa
TGTGTGGAGTACTAGTCAGAACAGTAGCTGCTCCACAAGCTCTGCTTTTCCACGTGACTTTCATGGACAATGATTCGCTGTATGGGTCAATTTTCTTCATAATTGATAACTAATCTAACATAAATAAATGCAAAAACTGCCTATTTCTTAACATTTAATTAATCAATATTCGAAATAACTAACTCCAATCATAAAACCATGCTTGAGGTAAGATGGACCCGCATGGGATCCGTCTTACCCCGAGACAGGAGTCCATCTTGCCCCATTCACGGCTATATAGCTCACATACAAAATAAACAAATAAAGCGCCTATTATCGCTCACTCATCCATCGGCAAACAGTTTAGCAGTTACTACACTATTAATGATTACAATAAAATTAATTATAAACCATGAAACAAATAATTGACAGCAAATAATTTACAATACCTGAATAAGATAGAAAACCACAAAAATTAAGTTTTTCCGCTTAAAATGTCACTGCTTCTCAAAAACAAAGAAACAACAACGCAATATCATCGATACTCGATGCCGTCATGAATATTTAAAACCATGGCTAGATGTCACCACTGTAATTCGTATATTAGAGGGGATCCATCTTACCTCAGGGGTCCGTCTTGCCCCGCCTTCCCCTAATTATTAATTAATTGAACTATTATTATCATTATCATTATCGTTATTATTATTATTATTATTATTATTATTATTATTATTATTATTATTATTATTATTATTATTATTAATGAATGAATTAATGAATTAGTTAAACTAAGATAAATCCTGTGTTGGGTAATAAAGTATTAATAATCATAATAATTAGCTGGCATGTAAGATGAGGTACGTGAGAGGTGATTGGCATGTAAGAGCACTGAGCAGGCATATGAGAGGTCGATCGTTGGCATCAGGCAGTCGTTCAAGAGAATGCATGGCAACGAACGACAGATGAATGACGATTACCTTGAATCGCAGATGTCCTGTCGGTGGTTTGGCATAGGGAACACCGAGGAACCAATCAACGAGCCACGTCTCACCACCTTAAAACAATCAAACTAGCGTCACTATATAAAAGTTTATTAACTAATTATTATGTTCATTAATATTCTATTACCCCACATAGAATTTATCTTAGTTTAATAAATAAATAGCTAATAATAATAATAATAATAATAATAATAATAATAATAATAATAATAATAATAATAATAATAAATAATAATAATTAGTGGTGACGAGGACAGTTAGATCCAGAATCATTCTTACTCTTCAGATAGTTTCTAAGAGCCTGAGGATCATATCTACCTCAATAATAAAACAAATAATAATAATAATAATAATAATAATAATAATAATAATAATAATAATAATAATAATAATAATAATAATAACAATAATTAACAATTCAACGTTTTAACGCGGTGGCGTTCAGAGGCACTTTCACCAGCCAGGATACAGACGAATAGGGCCATTCCGGATATTTTACATTCGGCAATGAGGCAGTCCTGGTGGCGTTTGGCCTCCGTCTAGGCTTGAACTTGTATTGTATTGTATTTGAACACTTGTTATAGCGCCCCTACCAGATTTCCCATTCAGAGGCGCTCCCGACTACTGCGCGAACGCTGAATCGGAGTTTCACGCCGAAGCGCATGAGCAATTGCGAGTGAAGGACTTGCCCAGGGTCCCTACGCGGTATCTTTGAGGTGGATTCGAACCCGCAACCCTCCAGCTGCAAGGCACCGAACATACCCCTAAACCACCGCGCCCCAGTTGTATTGTGATGTGTTGTATTGTGTACGTGTTGTATTGTACTCCACGTTTATAATGCGACCGAGCCACCCGCAGTAAAGATCCGAGAAATTAATCTCTGATAAACCGACCCGACCGGGAAGCGAACCCGGGGCGCCGACGTGACGAGCGGGCTACCAACCCACTCGGCCACTCAGGATCCTTGTGTACCCCCCATAGGTGCCAATGTGGGGACTTGGTCGGCTCAGAGGGTCATTACAGCTAATTGTGTGTAGGAGGGCATCTGGGCTAGGGGTTTGCGGGTATTCCCGTACCCGCGGGTTTACCCGTACCCGACCCGTGGGTCGGGTACGGGCCGGGTAGGAATTTCACGGGTCGGGTACGGGTAGGAGCCTTACGGGTACGGGTATACCCGGTTTTACCCGTACCGATGTGAAATAGTGGGGTTGCATGTAGTACTGAGTCTTATACCTTCAAAGACTTACTATAATTGGCTGTATTCTGTCTAAGTACCATATGCTTTTGCTAACCTATGTCCGTGCGATTTAGTTACCTTGACATTCATTAATAGATGTTCTAATTACAGTTACAAAGTGGGTTCCCATTTACATTTGGACGCAACCTATCTCGCATTTCCGGGGATATGAGAGAAACTTAATTGCGTGCACCTGTTCATCGCTTCTCAATAGTAACTTGGCTTTTTAGCACCGTTGCATTTCATGATGCCTTCTTCTTGCCAGAACTGGATTAAATCTGTGGCCGTTTAAGATGTCATTAATATTTCCGGACAATAATTGTTTCATCTCGGATTAACGAAACAATAATGGTAGGCTAATAACACCCATGTCGATGATTCTGCGAATCCAGCTTGGAGATTAGTCATTTAGGTAGGCCCTAAGCCTGATTTATAATGTGGGCCCCGAGTTCGAGAAAGGTTAAAGTCTTTTCAGTAGGTCAATTATACTTCTGACAACGCAAAATAGTTCAATGACGACACACCACTGCAGACCGTGCCTTGCCGTCGTTGTCTTGCTGCTTCTTCTCTGATGCATGCAAATCTGCGATGGCCATTCGGCTCAACCATATAAATACATAATACTGCATTTGCATGTGTGTGTGATTCACATATAATGCAGCAGTGTTATTTCAGTTATGATTTTTCAGTTAAAGTTATAGTTACAGTTAACTGAAATCAGATTTTTCAGTTTCAGTTATTTTTTGTATTTTTCAGTTACAGTTTCAGTTATTTCTCTTTATTTTTCAGTTAGGCCTATAGCATCAGTTATTTTTTTCACAAGTCATGAACACTGACCACAAGTATTCTGAGCAGCTACCAGAAATATTTACGCAGCAAATCAATGCGATTTAACGTATTGTCGGTTTAATTTAAGAAAAACACGACGTTCCAGATTAACACTTGCTCTGTTCCAACAATTAGCGTGTCACACTCGTGGTTTTCAACGTCCTTGCCAGCAACGGTATGAAAACAACATCGACTTTTGTTGTCTGCGGCTTCGTAAAAAAATGTTCCCACACGCCACTTTTTACTTTTCGACCACTACTTGGCATAAACATTATTCTCGTAGTCGTGGATTGTTTTACGAATTTACGGTTTAGCGTCAACGACAACACAACGAAAGGAAAAAGGAACCGGAAGTGAAACGAACATAGAAAACTGAAAAGGTACCAGAAGTGAAACTAGCATAGAAAACTGAAAAGGAACCAGAAATGAAACTAGCATAGAAAACTGAAAAGAAACCAGAAGTGAAATGAGTATAGAAAACTGACCGTAGACTAGAGAAGGATTACCATTCAAAAAGTAAGTAAGAAAAACACTCATGTTTTATTTTTCAGTTAACTTTTGTTATTTTTCAGTTATACAGTTTTTGTTTTTCAGTTACTATTACAGTTTAAGTATTCAGTATTTTTCAGTTACAGTTACAGTTCACTGCAAGACATTTTTCAGTTATTTTGCTATTTCAGTTACAGTTACAGTTAATAGAAGTAACACTGTAATGCAGTTTCCAAGCGGATGCCGACTGCTATTCTTTGTAGGCTACACTTTTAACGTCCTTAATTCTGCAGTTCACATTTCGAAGATGAGTTTTGTTGTCTGCAATACCAGTTTTCTATGCTAGTATTCAGTATTTTTCAGTTACAGTTACAGGCTGCAGCCAGTGTGGCTGCAGCCTGCAGGCGGCGGTTCAGTTCCCTGGGGCAACGGTCCACGGATCGATGGATTGCACGAGAACCAATGACAGTAACTCCTTGTGATGTAAAATAATTTTTACCGGTAAAAAATCCAGATTTTTTACTGGAAAAAATCCGCATTATATTTTACCGTGGTAAAAAATGGTAAAACATGGTAAAAATGATGAAAATGCTAAATGCTTCAAGGCTTATTGCTTTACACTTGTTAAATATCAGAATGAATATTTTAACTATTGGTAACAATAGGCCTATTCACTTATGGTTTTCAATGTCAGCATCATTCACAAGATTGTAGCAACTGATCATGAGCTTGGTGTTGCACAGATAGGCCCCATACACTGTGCTTGGTAAATTCTTTCTTTCTGTCGTGTCTGCTTATGGGTTCATCGCATTGGTGTTGATTATATGTCTCACTGTCTTTCTCCTGTGCCACCAGACTCATCCTTTGCACATCCAGTTGGCATCATCAACCAGCCATGTAGCTGACCGAGTAGGGTTAAGTAGTTTGAACGACAAGATGCATGCAATACCAGCTGCAGGGATTTTGTATGCATTGAAGCTTGTTGAGTTCATAAACCTGATTTACTTGCAAATACCGAGTTAGTATCGCTTGTGACGTATTTCTCAGACGCGAAAGTAACAGGATTTGCACACAAGTTTTTTATGTGTATTGAAATGTGTGGTTACTGTCCAAAGTTAGTCCAAGTATTTGGTGGTTGGATGAACCACGAAATGATCGAATGACTGAATTTCACCCAGAATATCCGAATCGTTGAATGACTAAATTATTTAAATAACTGAAAATCAGTGTAACTTATGGCTGAGTGATTGATTGACCGTTTGTTCCGTGTGATTCGTTCCCAGCACTCCGTCAAAATAGCTACGATCTTCGACCTCCACCACACGGCTTCTTGCTCTCTGCCAACGATGACAGAAATTTAATTCCTTGGGCCTTTTATAAGAACCCATAACTTTCCAAGTCTATGGGCAGCCTAAGCAGTGGCGTCTAATCCCCCTTTCTGGCTAACTTATAGCCTATAGCCTACATAAGAGCCTTAGAAGTCACTGAGAATGTAAATTAATATAGGCTACATCAACATGGTCCAAAAGAAAAGTAAACACAAGCTAAACACTGAAATAAGAAGTTATTACATTATAATAATACTGTGTTCTGACCAGTAACGACAAGCAGGTTAGGCCTACCCTCCCCCACTTCTGGCAACTATGGGCTATCGTTCTCCCCCCACACTGGTAGACGCCAATGATCCTAAGTAATGCTTTGGCCTGTAATATTAACACTAATCCCATATGTTCTGAATCCAATATAACTGTCGGCTTTCGCAAACAGTTAAATGCAACATAGGCCTAGTTACGTCTGTGTCAACCTTGTCAAAACCGAATAAACGAATATTGATTGATTGATTGATTGATTGATTGGCTGACTTACTTACTGAATAAACGAAACAGACAACGAATGTGTGAATGAATCAACACGTAAATTCACGAATGCACAAAATGCATATCTAAAAATAGGCTATAGCTAGAACCTGCCAGTGGTTGACCGGGTCTTTGTTTTCCTCGTAATTTCCCAGATACAGTCCTTACGATGACGTCATTTCCGTCTACGTCATCTACGAATCCTCTCAGTCGTTGTTCCTTCGTCGGAAAACGAAAGCTGCTTCCTTCTTTCTTCGCTGCTTCGGAAGCAGCAGCAGCAGCAGCACGAGCCAGACAGACGGTGACGAACAGCAATCGAAGGAGGGAGACACCCAGTGACACCGAGCGACACCTGCAGACGGTCGACGACAGAGGTCGCTTCGGCGTTGCCAGGAAACGCAGTGCCATAATGACCTCTTCGAAAATAGATAATAACTCTCTCAGACAATTTAATCAGCTGTAACGGTTTAATTCATATCAGCTGTTATCGGATCAGATGTTCTGATCTGACTAATCTGACATGATCCGATTCCCTGTGATCCTCTGATTTGCTTTCAATCCATTCAAGCGACGACTAAACGCGACGCATTTATTTGTCTTCTCCTTTCGACTGCGCCGGACTTTGACATCGTCGGCCTATCGTCATCACCGCCAACACGACCATCAGCAGCAGCAGCAGCAGCAGCAGCAGCAGCAGCAGCAGCGACCTATCGCCATCCCTCCCTATAGCAGTGGCACGACATGCGGGACCAGTAGTGGCTTGAGACAGGGCAGGACTGCAGGGTAGGTAAGAAACGAAGGCTACTCATTCGTCATGCCCCGCAGAGGGCGTTGATGCGGATACTACTAGAGGGAGCCAGATTGCACGTACATCGAAGAGAATTCCAGCAGCAGCAGCAGCAGCAGCAAAATACATCAGCAGTCTGTTTTAAACAGACGTCGGCGATCTTGCAAACGCATTGCAAAGATTACGAGAGGTGTCGATCCTTTGTCAACATTGGGAGGACATAATTTCTCTTCACATTTTCTCTCATTAGTAGGCTAGGCTACTGCTCTCTACTTACTACTACTTCTATTCTTACCACCATCACTACCACTCCGCCAGCATTTACATGGACATTCACATTAGATGGGGCACATATGGTCTATGTGCGACGCTAATGATCTTGGTAATCACAGTGCCGTTAAACTGAAACTACTGCTATTAGTATACTTACTACTAGTTTACCACTACCCCACTATTAGGCCAAATATTATTACTACCGACGGGTCCAGGTGATTGGAGACATTTCAGAATGATTCCTGTCCGATTTATACGATCATCTGATTATATAGTGCGCTGGAGAAGAGTCGATTCTACACAAATCTCATTGAAATTCTAGACGGAGCTGTTCGCCGAAAGTTATTGCAGATGCACAAGTTAGCAGTGATGTAGTCGAGTCCACCTAAGCCGAGTCCGAGTCAAGTCCGAGTCCACCTAAGCCGAGTCCGAGTCGAGTCCGAGTCCAGCGTTGCTCGAGTCCGAGTCCGAGTCACGAAAGATCGAGTCCAAGTCCGAGTCTTCAACACCAAAATACACTGATACAAGCAAATAATGGTATCGGAAAATAACAGCACATTAATGCTGAAAGAATTATTATTATTATTATTATTATTATTATTATTATTATTATTGTTATTGTTATATATATAAATCTTTGGAATGAATGAATGAATGTTATTGTTATTGTTATTGTTATTATTATTATCATCATCATCATCATCATCATCATCATCATCATCATCATCATCATCATCATCATCATCATCATCATCATCATCATCATCATCATCATCATCATCATCATCATCATCATCATCATCATCATCATCATCATCATCATCATCATCATCATCATCATCATCATCATCATCAAACTGCCTTTATAACGCGCCGAAACAAAAAGAATCCTGCACAAAAGGAAAGGAAAGTCTAATCATAATAAATCTTAAAAGAGTCTTAAGTAGAGCCCTGCGCCGGCCGCACCGCGCCGCCGTCGCCGACATTTCTTGGGCGCCGCCGCCGCCGGTTTTTGTTGGTCGGCGCGCCGCCGCCGCCGCCGCCGCCGCCGACAATTCCTCGGCGCGCCGCCGATGCCAGGCTGATGTGTTTAATTGTTTTGCTGCATTTCTCATGTTTTCCATGATTCACGATAAAATTGTTGCTTCAGTGGGTAATAAAAGTAAACACAGACAGACAGACAGCCAACCAGACATACAGAGACAGAGAGACACAGGCACAGACACAAACAGACAGACAGGCGGTATTAGGCCATAGTCCTGGGGACCGCCCCCGCGCCCCTCCTTGTTGTATGCCGGCGTCCCTCAAGGCCAGACCCGCCCGTCATGGTGCGCTGCCATTACAGGCCACGAGCCTGGCTGGCATGGCCGAGGTTTAGTTCTATTCTTAACCCCAAATAATGTGCTTCCCAAAGTATTGCTGTTCTGTCTATCATCTTAAGGTGTGTAAGTAGGGAGTGGCCAGAGAGGGCAGACAGACAGCATCGACAGGCCACGAAAGATTGGCATGACCCTATATTGACTCTCATTCTCCGAGTTAACAGTATCCTCTATCTCTCAGGATTAAGGCTAAAAGTTCCAAAGTGCAACAGAGCATCCACTCACAAAATGCACACCCAGTGATTGTGTCATCCTCGATAAGATACCCCATCTGATCATCAGGCTGTATTATACATGTCCATCATCAAATTAGAACACTCAGCCTGTCATGCACCGCATTCTTCAAGAGTTGTAATATAATATCAAATTTGTAGTGCATATAAACCAAAATCACACCGCGTTTTGGATGGGCATGAATTTTACCAAATTGCGATCTGCACGTTAAACTGATGTGCATCAAACTCCTATGAAACGAAGACTACTTGGTATTTATACAATCAATTTACTTTATTGAAATAAATACAGCTAGCTTTAAACTGTGATAACTTGGATATAATAATTAGAAATATCGTGATGGCCGAGACTACTAAACGCAAAGCCTGCGGAAAGGCCGTTTTGTATAGTAAAACAGATGACCACAGGACTTCCTAATCTATCAGTAGGCCAACTTTATGAAAAAAAACAATTATATCTCACTCTTCCTGTTACATTGGCTAATGCGGAGAGGAGCTTAGTAGATTGAAAATGATTAAAATTACTTGTGATACACCATGGGAAGGGTTTAGGGTAATGGTAACACTTTTGCACGAAGCGCAGAAGATCAGCATGGGCGCGGGATCGATTCCCGTTACTCTCCCAAAGATCGATTCAGCCTTTAATTCGCCAGGTGGTGTTCGTAAAACGAGCAGTAGGACGTAATACATGTCAGCAAAACAATTCCATCACCATCATCATCATCATCATCATCATCATCATCATCATCATCATCATCATCATCATCATCATCATCATCATCATCATCATCATCATCATCATCTGGTAATTGTGTCCTGGTCAGCAATTCGCTTACTAAAGGCTTATAGCGTTTTTGGAAATTGAACGTATTTTCTAGTTTTTATATTAATTTCAATAAATGTCAAACTCAAACACAATTCAAACTACATCTCAAATACGAGTGACAGCTGATTCCTATCAGCACTGATATACTAGAGCAATTTGTTGAGATGACAGCTTGAAATACTACCATTACAGGGCGGAAATTCAAAATATTTAAAAGTTCGGACGTCCATTTGGCCCCTTCATAAACTTCTGGTTCCGTCACTTGCGCCGACAACGCCACGCCGCGCCGCCGCCGCCGCCGATATTTTTGGGTCGGCGGCGCGCCGCCGCCGCCGACCAAAAATGAGGAAAGTCTAATCATAATAAATCTTAAACAGAGTCTTAAGGCTATTTTTAAAGAGCGATAACGTAGGCTAATCATCCGCTAATGTAATGTAATTTGTCCGCTACAACTTTTGGTTCGGAACCTCAGCCACAATTTTAATTACAAGAATATATGAAGAATTAGGCCTACTGTTTGAAAAACTTATTTCTTAACAATGAGATTAGACTTGAATGTACATTATTTTAACACTGCTTTATTGTTAACACATCTATATATAGAATTCTAGATACATGCTACGGCTCCTAAGGTTCGTGCGCAGGGGGCTGCAAAATCGCCAGATGTTGTATATAGCCTATTGTCTGTATCGTTTAATGCCCAATTGCCATTCTGCTAGCCCAGTTGCGCGAATGGGGTATTCCGCTAGCTAGGTCAGATGATCGAAGAGCTAGAAACGGATCAACTCTCCCTTTGATGTCCTTGATCATCAGACGCTTGGCGGTTTTAACGGAGCGATCATACCCCGATACCCCCATTACTTGGGGGTATCAGGGTGGAGAATTCTCAGCGGCTGCAACCTCCAGAAATTCTTCCAACGGGTCTCTTTGCCTTTGGCGCGTCTGGTGTACTCATTAACTCCGATGTGTGGAGGCACCGAAAAATATCGTCTCTGACTGGGTGGGGTATGATCACCCGATGCTCTTTGAACGATGACCCTCCACTTATGGCAAGCTCGTTGATATCTAATGGACTCTTTAGTTTAGAGTTTAGACTACCTATTTTGTACGCGTAAGTAAGCAAGTATAAAAGTCGTATTTTATCGCTAGACAAAACAAAATTAATCGTGACTCGGAAACCGAGTCATCGAGTCAAATTCGAGTCCAAGACCTTCGAGTCCGAGTCCAAGTCCGAGTCGTGACCATCCGAGTCCGAGTCCGAGTCCGAGTCCACAAAAATCGGTCTCGAGTCGGACTCGAGTCCTTTGCCGGACTCGAGTACTACATCACTGCAAGTTAGACGTGAACACTGCGACAGACGTCTGCGAGAAGAGCAAATCTGGATGGAGTCAAGCTACTCAAGCAAGTTGGCCGATAGCCCATCGCTGGCCCCAACTTATTCCATTTGGTCTGAGTCCAGCACCTAAAGTATCTGAGACCAGAAGACAAGAGGCTCTCAACAGAGGACTGCAGGGAGTAGCTTGTAGGCCTATAGGCCTAGCGGACGATGGTTTGGTCTTTGGTTCTGGTAACAACGTGGTCAACGGGCAACGCGATCATCATCGTATTAAACCTGACTGCACGTTTCGAACAATGCCGAGACCGTATACGCTTAACAAGAGCAAAGTCCAGGCTGAATAATTGCCCCACAACGACGCGCATGGGTCAAGCGCCGACGACAAGCGATTAAAGCTCACACCTACGAAGATCGAAGCGATTCGCTAGATGCCGACACACACATGGATCGCGCATGCACACGACTACCGGGAATTAATGGCCATAGGCTAAAGAGGCCTAGGACTACCTCACAAAATTCGGTCCTAATAGAAGTGAAATTACCTTTAAAAAATTAGAGAACTTTTGCCGAAGGATACCGAATTTCTATAGCTGGCATGCCAACACACATTATAGACTCGCTTATAAAATTCAACCTCAAGATCTACACAAACTGATTTCCACCGTAACACCAAGCTCAGCTTGACCTCCCAAAATTCTGACCTGGCATCAAAAAGCACTAAGCAACCTGGGTATTGCAGACTTGACTGATATAGGGCCAATGTTCAAACTGGTCTCCATAACGTGACTTCTGTGTGGCACTGAGAAATTTACATTTCATGACAAGATTCCCTTACTGGAATCCACAGTTAGTCGTCTGTAGTCTGGGTGTGCTTTTGGGTGGAGTCTTATCAATAGTGACCCTGGGAACCACCTTTATAGATACTATCCTTCACATCATGATAAAAAAATCAGTTACATGGTAATTGTACACTCCAAATTCTTCTGTTGCTACCTGAAAGCTGAAGTGCAGGGTACAAGCTTATACACAAGTTGTCCAGATATTCCAGTGAAGATCCAAGTCCGGTTGCCCGAGACCAGAAAGGGTGCAGACGATCAGGTAAGGCAGGTTTCACTGAGGATAGAGAAAGTTTGGAAGGTGGATTGGATGGAGTAGGTAGGAAATGACCCAGATATGGGTCAAACGATACAATCTTTCATTATTAAAGTGCTGCTGCAGTGACTCCCATTTGCTCATTCATCGTGCAACTCCATCCTTGCCATTCTGCCAATATTCCAGTTGCATATCCATATCCAGTTCGTCCTTAACTATGCTGCTCAGGTCGTAACTAACAAACCGAAATATTTGCACATAATGGAATCTATGTGAGAACTGCTATACTGGTTTCCTGTTGCCAAGCATATTACATTAAAGATCATCATACAGACACATGCCTCAATTGTCGACACAGCTCAGGCATACAGCAGGGAGCTCTGTGCTCCAGTCTCGAATCAACCGAGTCAGTGATCGTAGCGCTTTATGGTCCATGGTGATATGCAAGTGCCACACTGCCATACATCTCATGTATTGGACAGTAGACCACCGGGAACAATCTCCCATTACATTTACATGCTGTTGCCTTTGACTTTATGCAGCATACATTTACAAACGGTCTTAAATGCATTTGTTTAGATCTATAGATGCAATGGTTTTTGTGAGATACTTAAAATATGCTATATTAAGTGTCTGCATACATAAACGCAGACACTGAAATTGCTTAATAATCACTAACTTTGCCAGCATTCAATAGTAGTTTATTATAGGTCTACTAATAACAAACAATTCCAATAAATATTTCATAATGCACTCACATAACATAAATATGCATGCACCTGATATGACATGTAAAAAATATGGTACTGCATGACAAATATATGTGAAGCATTTGATGTATACCATATGCATAGAGGCCATAGGCATACATGAATGCAGATAATCAACTATAAAGTGTGAGGCAGACATTCACTTACATTCAAATAGAAATAGGTTTGTGTCTCCATACTGATATTTAATTCTACATAATGTTTAGGAATTTTACTATGTTTACTGTGTGTTATAAATGTGATTTCAAAGTTGTATAACAAATAGATAATTTGAATGAATAATCTATAGCTAATCCAAATAAAAGCATATGGAGGCAAGCAGTTAAAGTTACTATCTGGTCTTGGACATAACTGATTATTTTCGCAGAAGTATAATGGAATGAAGAAGCGGATGAAGGTTAGATTGGAAGCTGGACTGCACCGTTGTTATCCTCTGGATCTCCAGCTACAGCTGTCGGTTCCAGTGCTTCATGGAGTGTTACGTTAAGAGCATCCAGCACGTTCTGAATTGTTCCTTCGTCAACAAAAGAAGTCAGTTGAGCCTTTGGAGTATGCTTTTCCAGTAGTCTTAGATAATAGTATGCCTAAAGCAGCAGGCAAACATAAAAGAAATCTTACGAAACACTTGTACGTACTTACGAATCAAGAAATACTCAAATAAACTTTGACATAACAACACAGGCTGTCGTCATCCTAAGTATAGGACAGGTTTCAGTAATTTTCTCCAAATCTAGAGAAACCGAACTGGCGGCTCAGATCTGAACAATTCATGAAGGTACCATCAAAGAGACTGCAGGCAACAGTTTAAAATTTACACTCTGCTAGTTTTATGTTGCAAATTTATAACAAAAACATGACTGTTGGAACCATTTAAAAGAAATAAAGACAAAATTAATGAAACTACCAACTACCCTTGGAATAGTTAGTGGGCGTGTACTTTGTGTCCTTTAATTCAAACACATTCTGACAAGAGACTCTGAACCAGTGCCAACTGTTGACAGACGTTTATTGGTTGATAATTTCTAGCTGTCTGCATGAGACTCTCAGTGGAGGCCATTTCCAGCTCTAGCCTACTATGAGCATCATTCATGTAGAGAAAAACCTTTTGTTTCTTTAGAGCTCCAGTGTAATTTAGTCCAGTGAGAAATGCTTCTGTGATGTGCTTTAAAAGATGCCATAAATTTCCAAGCGACGTAATGCACAGACATACACACACACATTAAAAGATGCAGAAACAGTTCACAGGATCAATCATAGAAGTTTGCTTACCAGAAAACATTTAGCAACCATAGAGGCCGTCCATAAATGACGTCACGCACCTAGGGTGAGGAGTCGGAAATTTGTGATGACTTTGACGTGTGACATGGGGGTGGGGGGGTCTGAGTAGTGTGACGCCACACCAGGTCTATGTTATAAAATTTAACTAATTAACAACAATTTAATTCTAATAACTAACAGCACTAATTTTGAGGGATTAAATTTTCATTTTTTAAAATTATTTTAATATATATGGGCACCATTATTAAATAATTTTCTAATTATTTCTAATATTTGGTCACCATTAGATTTTTAAATATAAATGCTCTCCCTGATTTGCTTCCACGTAAGAGCATTGTGCTATGCCATGGAAATTTCCAAGCGACGTAATGCACAGGGGTACACAGACACATTAAAAGATGACAGAAACAGTTCACAGGATCAATCATAGAAGTTTGCTTACCAGAAAACATTTAGCAACCATACAAAAGCAAGGGAAATAACTCTCAATAGCCAGGGAAATAACCAATAAGCCTTCCGTTTTATCACATTTGATGACGTCATCTGATTGCTTTTCTTTGTTCATAGCTACAGCAAGCACTGTTATTGGTGAATGGGTTTTTAGGCTGCTGGATTTGTGGAATTCCCTCCCTGTGTCTGCTTGTTCTGCTCAGCCATTCGTGTAATTTCATTCTCAACTTAAGACTCGTTCTTTTCAAATTGGCTGTATGCTGTCTGCACTGTAGGCCATCTCTTTGTCATGACGGACTGATCTCCCGGATGTTGACCTGATTATGGCTTCATTTTGGTGTAATTGTAATTGTAACTGATATTTATAAAGTGCCACTCAGAGATTCAGAGGCACTCCGAACCCATGTCAGATTATAACACTAACAAACAAGTCTTCAGGCGTGTCTGAAAAAGGTGAATCTGAGGAAGGGTGAGGAGTTCAAGCCGCAGTGGCTGTGGAAGATGGTTCCATCTAGAAGGCCAATATATAGGCAAAGCTTCTGGATTGAGCAGTAGCATGGTTCAGTGTCAAAGGTGGCACCGACATCGAACAAGGTGAGAACAGCATGCCTTACGCATTAGACACCAGTACTATAAAAGTTGCTAATTAATATAGTAATTACGCTTCTGATGATGGCCATTACAGCCTGCCTTTTATTAATTATCTGCAACTCTAAACCTGGTCTTGCTTTTTTCTCTTAGAATTTCACCTGGCCTGTGCAGTGGACTTTAAGAAAGACAGAAATTCCTTTTCAAAGTGACCATAGATTGT
>JACEVL010003694.1:0-14586 GCA_020284085.1 Aporrectodea caliginosa
TTTCAGGGTGGGCAAATTCTCCCCTGCCCCATAGTGACGTCCCTACCTATACTCAGCCATTCCCAGGTCTAATGCCAAACACACTTTGAGATTCCAGCATGAGCTCTCTTTTGTGAACGCCTCTGGTTGTTCAAGAATTCCCACTTTGCGGTTTCTCAAAATGCATCTCGCCACTCTTCAGGGCTGCCGCAACTCTTACGTAGACCGTGGCGTCTCTCATCACTCTCCTGGCTTCATCCTCAAGCACCATTCGCATAGGTAGTGACGACATTTATATCATCTGCACCCTACATTTGAATGTTTATGGTAATCATGTAATAGATAAGATAGGACAGAGCCTATGTCCGCAAACGCTTGAAGACAATTCTTGTTCGATCGTGGTTTCATTGTGTTAGGTCAGAAGTGCTTCTGATGAGCCTCTCATGGGGTGGCAGTAGTGCATAGGTTCGTTATAGTTTTCGTAATCGTCGTTATTTGATGTTCTCGATCGGGAGAGTTATTTAGATAGCCTACTCTTATTATGAATACCAAGGTCCACTTTTATGGAATTCCAAACCGAACGCAATTAGGGCGGTTGCAGGTTTCCCACAATTCAAATCTAGTATTCGTGCCTACATGTTGTATACTGAATAATTGTTAACCTAGGTTTATCCGGTTTATTGCCTCTAGATGTTGCTTATCCATTAAAATTTTCTTCAAACTCTTTTGATAGTGAATTATATCAGTATTTTCATTGTGTTATTTCCGAGTAATCAGCCACTATATTATATTCTTGAATTGGGCCCCTATATACTCAGCGGGAGTTTTCCCTTCCAGGTGTGCCTTTTGTTCCTGACCTTACACTAACTTCTCTTCTAAAAGTGTTCTATTATGATTGCAGCTCAGTCCGTATATTATAACATCTGTACTTAACTTTGACTGCATATCATGTACTGTGTTTTTATGTTCAACACTTGTATTTTATTTGAACTGAACTGGATCAATAAACGAAACGAAACGAATTGTGGAAGTATGTTATGCACGCTAAAGAGAATGACAACAGCAGTTAAAGAACCACTCGTGTGCGATAGAACATAGCCAAATTTCCGATATTATAAGCTTAATGTAGGAAAAAGGATTGCCTGCTGAAACTTGAAAGGCAGGACTTCACCCTGTTGACCTGACCCAAAGGCCATGTAATTATGTATATATTTAATTATCGCCAATATCAGTGCATTGTATTGTATTGTATTGTAGTTATAAATTTATAAAGCGCCTCTCACAGTGAACACCAATCAGAGGCGCTTCCAGTGCGAATGACTCCGAGCGAAAAGAGTGGTGATTTATATATCTATAGTATGTAATTTTATGTATGTGTGCATTCATGTACATATGATTCATGTGCATGTGATTAGCCTGCACCAGCAAGTATCTGGGTACAAAATTTAGAACTCAACCGTTACGGAGTTCCCAATTTTATGAGGTACACATACACAAAAGAGACCCTAAATTACGTATGCTGATATGCATATTATGAAACCAGCCTCAGGCATGGGAAACACAACGGCAACAACGCGTTCAATCGTCTTTATTTTGAATATAGGCCTACGTTTACTTTTGCTGCGCCGTCCGCAATCACCAAAAAGTATAAACAGTGGAAAGCACTGTAGAAATTTATTATATTCATGAAATATTTCAGAAATATTGGGGGGATATGAGCAGCTCCGTCCCCTCCACCTCAAGTTTGGGGGGACCGTCCCCCGCTGTCCTCCCCTCTAAAGTCTCCGCCCCTGTCTAAATGCCATATCAGATGCTGCGTAATCAACGTAACTCTGCGGAATTCTAAGAGTACGGTTGCTCACATAATTGCAACTGATATATATTTCTATAGCGACAAGCAGTCTCGATGGGCTCCAGAATAGACCTTCTGTCATGCATATAGGCAAAATTGGTGAGAACTGGTTTGGAAATGCTCCCAAAGAATAGCTAGGTCCTATGTGCAAACGCCTATAGGGTATCTCAGACCTGTATTTGGTCGCAACTAAACTGGTCACTTAAACCGGAATAGGGTGGCTAATTCCTGTAATCTACACTGACTATAGAGAAAACCACAACGTATGGGATTGACGTCTGAAGCAATTTCTGAATGGTGGAAGGGATGCAGAGTTTTGTAGGCTGTCAATTTCTCGTGGCTCGAGAGAACGTCCACTTTAACCCACTAAACAAGCGCTACAAAAGCATCCCTGTCATGATGACCTCGAGGAGCACAGTCATATATGGGACCCATATTAAAATATGGAACCACATATAGCCCATATGGGGCCCATCTAATACCCGTGGACTTGCTGGCAGAGATGGTAAGACATGGAATGTTTTACAGTCAGCACAATGTCAATATGCTGACATCATCAAAACCTCAGCCTTTGCTCGAGAGCTTACAAAAGCTCTTTACAGATGACAAATCAGCGATCAGGATAAAAGTCCTCACACAATGTGGTTTTTTGAAGGGTAGCACTATTCGTTGGACAAGATATATATAGGCCTATTTCGCATCAATAATAATAAAAGGATCTTGCGCACTGAGAACCGTTCAAACGGTTGACAGACTGAAGTCGCCATCGTAGGTATGATGTTCACCTGAATCTGATATTTGGCTGACCAAACAGGTAAGACAATCGGTCATAAGCAGTGACCGCCTTCCGAGCTCGAAACTTTAACACAATACAATACAATACTCGTTTATTGAAAACTCAAAAGCTGACACAGACGCAATTTCTACAAATTAGGGTCTACATGGTTCCGGGCTTCTATGGGGCAGTATAAACTAAGTCAGTAGATTAGGCTATAGGATGCGGAATACGTAATTATACGGTCGTCTTTTTCAGTTATATGGTGAAGTCATACATGTACGTCCTTGCTCGGAGGTAATGTCCACTATTGCGGGGTGGGGAAGTAAATTTCAGAGACTACGGTAAGGTTTTTAATGATTGCTTGAAAGAGCCTATCGTCCGACTTAATTGTTCCACGAAGATCGTAACACGACTGAAGAATGAAGAAATTCAAACCGTATACGCCATCATTTAAATTTGTGGATTTGATGATTGTCAGGTTCCCTTGTCCTGATTCTCTCGTCTAAATGTAGCCTACCATACCGAAATTCTTTAAATAATAATTATAGTAGTAGTAGTAGTAGTAGTAGTAGTAGTAGTAGTAGTAGTAGTAGTAGTAGTAGTAGTAGTAGTAGTAGTAGCAGTAACAGTAGCAGTAGCAGTAGCAGTAGCAGTAGCAGTAGCAGTAGCAGTAGCAGTAGCAGTAGTAGTAGTTTTTACCCGTCCTTAATGAGCTAGTCTTATAGTGACTCTGTTAACTTAAGCTTAAGAGCTTAAGAGTGTAGGCCTATGCTTACTAGCTTTGCTTTACTTTACAGGTTTGCCTAACTACTTACTAGCTTATACACCGACCAAGTTGCTAAACACTATCAACGTCTCTTGTCTGTGGATTTCTTTGAGCTTAGTCCGATGTAAGGCCTACCGTCCAAAAATATACCTATTCGTAATTTTATCTTTACAAGAATTATTTCAGCATGCAGGTATAAAGACACAGATATAGCGCAGCATAAATTACAGTGCGTAAAACTATAAAACTAAACCATCAAGACATTTATAGGGGCCTACATAGGAATGTGTTTGCGGTTGTAAAGCATGCGATTGAATACACAGGAAGAATTTGGTAGGGGAATTCCAGTTCAAAATTCCAATAGAACATTGACGGAATTCCCCAGTAATCGAACGATAACTAACCAAACACTTGTGTGGTCTATCTAGTAATTTTAAACTTCTAGACCATCGAGCTATGCGACTTTTCATCTGGAAATTCCAGTAGTCTCTAGATTTTCGAAACCGCAGACGTTCCAGGGTATTTTTAATAGCGTACAGCAGTAGGCTACAGGCATCACGATAATTTTAGTTCACGTTGAAACCGCACTTCTGCAAAATGTTGCCACCTCAATAGGGACGAGTGGACGACATTTGAAAAAGCCGTCTCCAGTCAAACCACACCGATTTTAATGTAAATGTAAATGTACATGTTTTGTATAACGACTGTATGACCTCGACCTGCTTCGTTGTTAATGAATTGAACGGGTGAGATCCTTCACCACCGCTGCCCGTTTGAAGTCCCCGTACCGCGCTAGCCATAGCTTAATTCCGATCTAATAAATAGACTAAGCTACCATCGGTATGCGAACCGGCAATTCATTTAAAAACGATCAGGTTCTATAGGCCATATAAAATCGTGTACATTCACATTTCCATCCTCGAGGACAAAGGTGCCTTGACGTACGCTTAACAATTATAGGTAGCAGGTCCAGTTAGCCTGTGCTCAGTGTGCTGGGACTAGAGCTAAACTTCAAAACATCACTATTGCTCTTAAATCTACGGTTCGGCGACAACTCGTCTAAAGACTTTTCGTCTACGACACTTCGTCTACAGACACTTTGTCTACCGACATTTCGTCTACAAGTGTATCTGTATCCATTACGGCTAATCAACAGAGGCCGCATTCTTATAGTTTCGCTAAAACGTGCTGTATATTCTCAGGAATCCAGCTTCTGATTACTGAACAGATTATTTTTATCAATCCAGCTTCTATTGAATGGAAACTTAGTTTCATCCATAGAACGAGTATGCGCATATTACGAATATTAAGATTTTTTTAAATTGACGAATATTGACGAATATTAAAACTGGCCAACGAACATTAAAAATATTATTCTTCAAAATTCCGGGATTAATTGTAAAAACAAATCAGTGCCAGAATATGCATAAGAACAGCTATATATTACAGTTACTCATCCAAGTAGAGACCTAAGGTGGGTAAAATGATACTATTGGCCTACATAATTTATTATCGAGTGGCGTATATAGCTAAGTATTTGGCGTCAATACCAATGACAGGAATTTTACAGAAATAGACCAATGACTTTATAACTGAGTTTCATTCCGCATCATTGGAATCCACATAGCTTAAAATTAGATAGAATTACTGAGTGCAGGAGAGAGAGAGAGAGACAGAGACCTCGATCTGCCTGTAACATTATACACAAGGTTTATCATTTCTTCGACTCTCAGCCTCTCACTATGTGCATGAATCACCATTAAAATTTAGCGCGAAAAATAATTAATGATACCCTTTATTGTAGGCCTAGGCCTATTAATCTTATCAAAAACGTTGTGTGAGCGTCCTCCCGCCTCAGCACCCCAAAACTTGGCTCTATAGGTTGCCGGGGCCTCTGGTCACACATGTTCCTAATTAGTAGCCTACTCTTAAATTAGTTGTAAACAAAGCAAATACAGTGACCTCATCAGCGAATATTTACGAATATTTACAAATATTAAAAGTGCCCCTAATATTCACGAATATTTACGAATATTAAAGCCTGAAGTCACGAATTCTCGTTCTATGGTTTCATCCATGCATCCAGCTTGGTTTCCAGCTTTTATTTACAGGAAAAATTATTTCGATCAATCCAGCTTCTATTTAAACACAGGAATGTTTTCAGCAATCCCACTTCCATTTAGGGAAACAGTTTTTTCATCAATCCAGCTCCCATTTTAAAGTGACAATATCAAATAACTTTGTATACGAAATGTCGGTAGACGAAATGTCTGTAGACGAAGTGTAGTAGACGAAATGTCGGTAGATGAAATGTTGTGACACCTTAAATCTACTGACTGGCATAAACCTGGGACTATTATAGCGAAGCTTAGACAACCAACTAATATCCCTCCACACATATTCGTTATTTCACTCACTCCACTCCAATTCGAACTCACTTCAATTTTCCCAGCCATCTTTCTTCTTCAGTTAAAACAGTTCAATTATCCCGTTCCTGTTCTGCCCTAGCCAGGGGCGTCCATCTTATGGGGGGAATGAAGCAGAAATCTTCATAGCCTTTTCAGGGGGAAAGAATTTTCTTAGTACATTAAACGTCTGTTCATTTTTTTCCATCTAAGACATTAATTGATGTGTTTTTAATTTGATGCGGGTCAGCTGATACGCCAGTGCAGTCAGAAATTGAAACTGATCAGAGAAGATGAACATCCATGGCTGTCCCTAGTTACACAATTACAACGATTTGCAACGACCCACGATGTTTATGCGAACTTTCCGGTTCATCGAGCAAGAAGACCACTCAGGCAACATGACCTGCAGAAAACTGGGAAAGGATTGTAAAATGCGGTGCTCAGTACTGTAGCACAGCCCACTATCGTATTGGTGTTTACTATACAACACTGGATATACGGTTGCCTGTCAAATACAGGACCGTTTCCATGATGACATGCTAGGTATTTTTGAAGAAATGGATCATTTTACGCCAAGGAAGAGGATAGCGTACTAACAGACAGTGCATGTAACTAACCTGTGTAACTTCTACTACCTAGACGCACAGATAGTGAAAACCGAGCTCCAGGAGTTTCGACACGATATCGACACGATAGTCGCATCCACATTGTGACAAATCGACTGAGATCAACCATAGTTGATGAGTCAATGATGACTGGTTTGCATCTCTGACAGTATTAGCCTGTGAACGAGACACTATCACAAAAACTGGATGAAATTGTTGATCGCTTGGCTACGCACTCTGCTGCTCGGAAGAAGTACATATTGTAATATTAGTAGGTATAATACGTTAGTACTGCCTGGCCGCTCTGGCGGTATGCATGCCTTTGTCTGTGTACAAGCCTTCAAATTTTATTTTTTACAGTACACAAAAATCGCCTGGGGCGGTCGTCTGGGGGGAATCTGATGACACGAGGGGGAATGCTTCATAGGTTTAAGGGGGATGGACGCCCCTGGCCCTAGCCTACAAAATTCTTCGCTTTGCTGTGACCTCATCTTTAAAATTCGGTAAAATTCGGTACACTCTCTATAACACACACTGTGTGTTCGTCATCTTTGGCAACCATCTGCTCATCAACTCTGTTCCTCGTGAAAATTCTGCGCAAAACTAAATACACTGTCTTGGCTGTAACCTGCATACTGTTTAAATTCAGTTTAGGCCTATTTAAAAACCTATCCTGAATCTTCCCTTCTTATCTTTCTGGCCGCTCACTGTGCATCGTAACCGTCTGCCTGTCTACCTGCCTGACCATTGTATCTTGACCTTGAACTTACCTTGACCTTACTTGTCTTGACTGAGCGTCTGTGAATAAGCTGACTTCCACGACTTAACTTTTTGGTGGCTGGAGAAATCCCCGAGTTTACGATTACGATTGGCTACACTCGGCCTAGTGTGACTATAGTAATGTAGGCTATTAATGAAAAATAAATATCTTGCTGTAAACTACAGTCAAGAGGACACGTAGGCACCCTGCCACATTCTCCATCTCAGTTTAGACGATGGCCCCAAGGACCTCCTGTCTAAGTCCACCCTTGAACACAGAACAGCTACTGTGGCCTTGCTCATACTAGAACAGCTATGGCTCAGTCCCGGTCTTTTACCTCAATTGGTCCCTCTCTCTTTGGAATGCGCTGTCTCCATCTACTCGCTCTCGAATTCTAGCTAGTAACCTCTCTTCCACCTTTGCTTTTCTTAAAACCTTTTGCTTCTCTTGTGGCCTTGCACTGGGAGCGCCTCTGAATGGTTCACCCTATGAGAGGCGCTGCGCGCTATAAATGTTTGAATACAATGAGTCTAGGACAATTCCCCGGTCCAATTCCCCGGTCAATTCCCCCGTCAATTCCCCGGTCAATTCCCCCAGGTCAATTCCCGGTTAATTCCCCGGTAAATTCCCCCTACATATATATAATAATTATTATATAAAATAATTACATATATTTTATATTATTATATAATTATATTTGTGCATATAAATTATATAATATATAATTAAATTAATATAATTAATTATATTAATAGAAATAATATATATATATTATAATTCAATTTATAATTAATAATATATATAATAACAATATAATTAAATTATTATTATATAATAATTATTGTAATTAATCAATAACAATATAATTAATTATTATAAAATTATATGATATTAATAATATTAATATATATTTTTATAGATTATTAAATATTAATATAATTATATAAATACCTATGTATATGTGTATATATTATATTATATATATAATTTAATAATTATATATTATATAATAATTATATAATTATAATAATTAATATAATATATTAATATTATATATTATACATATAATTTTAATAAATAATTAATATATTTATTAGTGATATTAATTATTATTACATATTATATATTATTTTAATAATTATATTACTATAATAATTAATAAATATTATTATAATTAATTATATTATAGTTATAATTAATTATATTAATTTAAATATATATTATATAATTTATATGCACAAATATAATTATATAATAATATAAAATATATGTAATTATTTTATAATTATTATTATATATATGTAGGGGACCAATTGGGAATTGACCTGAGAGAATTGACCTGGGGGAATTGACCATCAGGGGGGAATTGACCGGGGAATTGACCGGGGAATTGTCCTGAACGGAATACAATACAATACAATATAGGCTGCTCATAGGTTAAGCAATATCAACGTCTCTTGTGTGTGTGGGTTTTTATGAACTTATACAAAATCCGATGACAGTCTAAGTATAGTCTTAGTTGCATTTATTCTAACAACAATTTCAGCATGCATAATTATGTTAAGACTCTTAATCTAGTGCAGCATAACATTCTACCTCACAGCTGCGCGTAAAACTTTAAAACTACACCAAGAAATTTATACCTATGAATGGTATTGCCGTCAATCTTTAGCATACGATTGAATACACAGAAAGAATTTAGTACGGGAATTCCATTGTAAAATCCCAATAAGCTAGAACATTGACGGAATACCCCATGTAGCCTAATCGGATGCTTATTAGCCAAATAGTTTTGTGGTCTATATACTCATTTTGAACTTCTAGATAACCAAACTATGCAGCTGTTCATCTGGGAATTCCAATATCATATAAGACTCAGACGTTCTATGGTATTTAGGCCTAGTAGCGGACTGGTATCATAATAATTTTGTTCAGGTTGAAACTGTAAGGGGACATGTTGACAAGGCTATGTAGATCGCTATTGGACATTAGATGCTATTAGGTCACGCCCACAGCGACCCATCCGAATGATAATAGATACTGGACACGGACACTAGGCCTAGTAGGCTATATCGCAATAATCGCATTCGGTACAGAGGCAATCAGAGTGCTATATCGTAATCTAACTTGCACCTTAGCTTAGTGTAATAGGGGAGACCGGGGTTGGTTGCAACAAAATTCATATTTTCAAGTGCTATCCTTTTATTTTTGGAACAACCTAAAAATTGTTTAGCCCATATATATCCTTTATATCTCAGCACCAAAACAAGCTATAGTGACGATCTCAGTGATCAGGGATGTAGCCACAATAGCGAACTGAACAGAGGGCTTCAAAGTGTTGCAACCAACCCCGGGCCGGGGTTGGTTGCAACGACCTTTGGGAAGGTTGCAACAGCATCAAAAGTAGTATAATTATTCAACTGAGGCTGCATTGCCTAGGGTCTACCGAGGCCTGCCTGCATATAATAATGTCATAGATTGAAGAAATTCAAAATTAAATCTAATCAAAATCATTAATCAAGATATTAGACTGTTTTGCTGCAATAATCGTCATGTTAAATGTCCGATATATATATATATATACTCGATAGGCGTATAGTCTCCATAGCCGGCTAGTCTACTTCAACCTATTTAGGCTTATAATGTTCGAGATTTAATTAAAAATTGTAGAGCTTTTAAAGCCTTCAAATTGTAAACATGCAGAAAAGGAAAACGGAAATGTTCTTTGCCTACTGACTCGCTTAGTGCCACCCATTATTAACTTACTAAAACTAAACAGTTTCTCCATTATATCCTCCATTGGAACCGGATATGTTCTTTAATTTTCATGAATTACAAATCGAACAGTTTCTTCATCGTCAAATGTGGACAGATATGTGTAACCTCCCTATTTTTAGATCATCCGACGATGAATTGTCGGATATACAAACCACAAAATGATCTGTATTTTTTAAGTTCTTGAAGTTTAACCAGCACGTAATCACCTTGTTTTAAAATTTTAAACGATCATGACGTACAGAGTGATCATCGCCATCTTCCACAGACCGTGTTTCATCAAGATTATCGGCACTGTCAGATGACCCATCTTGTAGGCCAACACAAAAACCTTTTCCATCATAGTAATTATTTCTATCACTGTCAGATTCTTCAGTCTTATCTAAAATTCGTCTCTTACATCATGGTGTGTTGTTTTTTGCTTTTCTTTTGTTCTTAGAATCTATTCGGCTTGACGACTGACTAGGCACAGGTTGATTGGTGACGCTCGACGACTGACTAGGCACCGGTTGATTAATGACGCTCGATGACTGACTAGGCACCGGTTGACTGACCGTGGACTGAGGCTTCGTCACTGTCTTTGGTTCACTGGGACTTGTCTAGGGTTCTTTTGTTCTGGTACGGATTTTGTTGTTTAGAAGTTGTAACTGCTTTGCCGGAAAGTTCTCCCTTCTAATGCTGTTTTGTTCGAGTGTCTGTGAGTAACTCAGATTGCCCTAATTGTGACGAGCAGGCCGAGCATGAGCACGGGTAATTGAAATAAATGCATGGGGTTGGTTGCAACATGTTGCAACCAACCCCGATTAAAATGTTGCAACCAATCCCGACGCAATGTATAGACATTGTTATTGAAAAAATTTATCGACAGCGTTGGTTTTAAATAAAATGACTAAATGTATTTTCAAGCCCAATTCCTTGTTCCCCTTATGGCACCAAACAACACTAAATTGCTTCAACACATTAAGCTACAATACGAAAAAACACAAAACCGAAAAATTTACTTTTGATGTCCGGAGATAAATTTTTACTTTTTTCGGTAGTTCTAATCAACTGCCTGTCAAGAAATTAAGTCACGTTGACCCTAAATATATTCTTTACAATGTAGGCGATTTAATTTTACGCTGCTATTATTTAGCGCTTAACTAGAGATAGTGTTGCAACCAGCACCTGTTGCATCCAACCCCGGTCTCCCCTACAGCATTAGTAACAGTAGGCCTACGTTGCCTATATTACAGTAACGGCACTTCTCGAAACTGTTGCCTTCTCAATAGGCCTAGGGACGATTTCAACAAACTGTCTCCAGTCCAATCAAACCGGTTTAAATATAAATTTTATTATTAGAATCGATTCCATGAACAGTGAACACAATGTACACGTGTGAATACAGTAATTAACAGTTTACATTTCATAAGCACCATTAATAAGAGACAGAAATTGAAGAGGTTATAGTCTAACAGGTTAAGTAATAAAAATCGATTCGTGGGGAGAAGAAGCCCAATGGGCTTATCTAGTCTTCCCCACTATGTTGGAACAAATTGTTAGAACTTGAAAGGAAACATGAGTCAGTTCGATTAGCTTAGGATGAGAAATAGGCATGGCAGTAGTAAAATCAACGTCAGTTAAGTAAGTGTTTTTATAGGTCTGTTTGAAGGAGTTGAGTGACCTCTGATTACGGATGCCACGGTCAATGGAGTTCCATGGTTTAAGCCCAGTTATTCTAGCAGAAAATAGCCTAACATTAGTTTTACAGATTGCAGAGCGAAGATTAAACCGAGATCTAGTGTTATAACCGTGGACAGAAGCATTAGTGGAGAAATAGCAATTAAATATACTGGGTAAGGTTTGGCTCAGATGTCGGTACATGAAGATAGCAAGTTGGAGTTTATGTAGGTCAAAGATAGTTAATAAGTTTAAACTTTTAAACAGACTAGAGGTCTTAGCCAAGTAGTGTACACCAGCTATGATTCTTACAACCCTCTTTTGGAGTAAGTGTATAGGTTTAAGTGGAGTTTTATACCCACCTGCCCATAGTATAGCACAATAATATTAAGGTAGGGTAAAATGAAAGTATTATAATATTATAAAGTACGGAGAGTATTAGGAGGAAGAGTAGTTTTAAGTCTTCTAATAATTATAACCCCTATAGACTTGGCTATCTTATTTTTAACTAAGTTAATGTGGGCATGCCATTTTAGGTGTTCATCCATAATAATACCTAGAAACTTGACTTGAGTTACCCGTTTTATGGGGATGTTATTAATACTAATGGTCTTGCTAGGATCATCCTGGACCTTTCTTCTGGAGCTAGAGAAGATAATATAATTAGTCTTTTTAACATTGAGAGACAGAAGGTTAGCATGAAACCAGTTGGTTAAGTGAAGCGGTTCAGAATTCATGGTGTCATAATAAGTCGTGGTCATTATCAGCAGTGACAAAAACAGTGGTATCGTCTGCAAATAAGTAGAACAGAAGCTTGTTAGTACAATTATTAATATCGTTGATATAGATCAGGAATAAAAGGGGACCCAGGATGGACCCCTGCGGGACACCACAGTGAATGGAAGCCAGGTTAGAAAAAGTTTTGTTAAAATTTACTTGCTGAAATCTGTCGGTTAGATCAGATTTGAACCATTCCAAAGCCTCTAATGCCATAGTAGTTCAATTTGTCCAATAGGATGTCATGCTTAATGGTATCGAATGCTTTGGACAGATCTAAGAATACACCAATAGTGATTTTGCGATGGTCAAGTGCACTGGCGTAAACTTGTCCAAAAATATTGGTGGGGCATGGGGTCTGGACGATCAGAACGCGAAAACTGGTCGCATCATAAGCGCTTCCGGTATTACATTAATGTATTATTAGGCTATTATTATTTTTATTGTAGAAAATAAATAAATATTATTATTATTATTATTATTATTATTATCATCATTATTAAATTTCCCGAAATCTGAATCTACGACGCTGATCGTCAACCGCTAGGAGAAGATGCAGTTATAATATCCAAGTGCTTGAAATCGAAGGGGAAATGGTGAGTTGTGAGTCGCTTTTTGAAGGAAGGAAGTGAATTTGAATTACGAAGAGAACGCAGTCGTTGGCGCGAACCGAACAGAATTGCCTGGGTTTATGGTCAAACCATTGAAACAGAACCATGCAAATTTTTCTGTTTACCCGGCTGATCGGTGTGTGACAGAGCTGATCGAGTATCATCCGGTTACTGTTGTAATTGGACTCCAAAGTGATTAGCTGTACGACTGATTGGGAAGTAGAGAATCTAAATAATAAGGACCGAGGGCAGACCTCTGTGGCATTCCAGCAGTGTAAACAGCGGGCTAAGATCGAGCGGTGCTGCGGTTCCGAGGCCAACCTGCTGATACGGTCATCTACGTAAGAAGCTAACCAGTTTAAGGCAGTCCCAGTGGACACAGAACCTTTTGGTGAGTCTTGAAAGCAGTAGCTGGTGGTTTATGGTGTCGAAGCCTTGAAGACTTGAAAACATTGAAGATATAAATAAATCTTGGTTTTCATTATGGAATTTCAGTTCTTTGTCTCTGTTTCTAACGAAGTTTTTAATATTTTAAGAAATTCTCCTCTGGATTTATTGGTGGGGCAATGCCCCACCATCTCAATTATTGGGGGGTGGGGCACGTGCCCCGGCTGCCCCGGCAGAGTCTACGCCTATGGTCAAGTGCTTCAGTAAGCTTATCTACTACTTCCATAATGGCATAAGTGGTGTAATGATTTTTTCTGAACCCAAACTGTTCATTGTATAGGGATTTATTAGTTTCCATGAAATTATATAGTCTATCATGCATGGCTCTTTGAAGGATTTAGATAAACAGGTTAGTTTAGATATAGGTCTATAATTGGCCATGTCCTGACAGTCACCAGATTTAAAGATAGGTGAAATATTGACAATTTTCATAGCCTTGGGAACAATACCAGTGGTAAAGGATTGATTAATTAGGTACATGATAGGTTCAGATACGTTATTAGCGATTTTGTTAGAATAGGGACAGGTAGTTCGGAAAGGTCATAATTATGGTTTTGTGGTTTTAAGATTAGAAATTATGTCTAAGATTTCACACTTGGTAACAGGGTAGATAAACATAGAACTCAAAGTAGGTTTATTTAAGTAGAATGAATAGTGTTGTAAAAGTAAATGTACGAGTTTTATATAGCGACCTTATGGCCCAGACTCTGCTTCTTTTAAAATAAATTGATCGGGTGAGATCCTTCACCATCGCTTCCCGTTTGAATTAATGCTACGCACGCTTTTATAAAGTCCCGTGTACGGACCGCGCTAGCCCGAGATTCAGATATAATTATTTGAAAATTGAAATGACCCACTAGCTATCGGTATGCGAACCGGCAATTCATCGAAAAATGAGCAGGTTCGAGACCATATAAAAACGTATACATTTACATCTTTATGGATAGAGGTGTTTTGACGTAGGTTACGCTCTAACCAATAATAGCTAAAAGGTCCATTTAGCCTGTGCTGGGGTCCTAGGACTAGACATCTGAGGCGCAGACATCTGTCCCAGGAGAATCACACGCAAATCCGTCCATCAGGCTGTGAACAGCAAGGGCTAGATCACTGACTAGTGACTAACAGCGATTCCTATGGGGGCCTTAATTGGCTACAGTACTTTGAGTTAG